>NAVB01002460.1:0-13234 GCA_002179805.1 Acanthamoeba lenticulata | reverse complement strand
TCCCGTTCCCAAGCAGCTTGGTGAACCTGGTCGAGGTGAGGACACACGAACGTTAGCTCGGTCCCAGGCCTTGGGGGGGGGGGGGAGAGAGAGGAGGACTGTACAGCAGCGTGTCGGAGAACACGAAGACGTGGACCGACCGCACCTTGACGGTGCCCTGTGGTGATACAGTTTGCGAGTACTTGAGGTTGTCTGACGTGCCCCGCCACACGAGCGATCGCAACCTGACGGGTACAGGCGACCATGAGATGTGCCGCAAAGAGCGCGGTCGTTTAGGTTGAGGGAGCATTACTTTTTAGTGTTGGCGAGCTTCCTGGTGTTGTTCGGGTCGGTCTGGACGTTGCGCAGCAGAAGCCACTCGTCTTCCTCCACGAACTGGCGGGACTTGTCGTCTGTGAGCGACTTGTCGTAACCTGCGAGAACGGCGCGGCGCGGTGAGGTGAGTGTGCTCAACAGGACAGCTTCCCCTTGACAGCCCTCTCTCCCCATGGTGACGTACCGATGAGCTTGTTCTGAACCTCCATAGTCTTCCGCTTGGACTGCTCGACCTGTGTGCGCCGATTGAGGAGCGACAGGATGGTTTGGACTCGATCAGCCGCCGTAAGGATGTTCATGTAGTCCACGTGCTCGCCTGCCATCAGACCATGTGTGTCAGCTTCGGTTGGCCATCCCCAAGAGAAGAGGCCCTCTGGGTACCTGGGGTGTAGGTGAGAAGCTGCTTGAGCAGCATGCTGTACTGTGGAATCCGTTGGCATGGCCTGTACAGATAGACCTTGAGGGCGAGCATGGAATTGTATGTCGAAGTCTTTTGAAGCTCCTGTTCATCGCAGCAACTTGTCAATAAGCTTGGGCTGTTATGGAACCGTTGGGGGAAGAGGAGGAGCAGCGCGCACCTCGACAGCTTGCGTGAACTCCTCGTTCTCGCTCAGTTTGAGCAGCAGCTCGTTGGTCTCGTCGTACTTGCGGTAGTAGACAGAGTAGAGGGGCAGCAACTGCAGGAACCTGTTCCGAGGGCAACTTCAGGTCAGGCCCCATCGAGCAGTAGAACGTTGGTGTGAAGAGGAAGACAAGGCAACGTACTTGAGAATGATCTCGCCGTAACAGGTGAACTTGTCCATGCTCAAGAAGCGCTGCTCCATGGAATGGAGGAACTGCTGCGAGATGATCGTCAAGATCTCCATGTTGTTGAACAGGTTGTCCACATCGTCTGAGGTGAACGTGTGGGCTTCAAAAGCTGCTTTGTCGCGCAGCTTCATCATATAGTGCTGTGCAGGGTAGTACAACATTGCGTCAGATCCACTACTTGAAGAGCAAGAGCAAGGAAGAAGCGTTGCTTGAGCACCTCGATCGCATGCTGCATCATTTCTACATAGTTGCGCTCCGACTGGATGAACTCGCGGATCGTGGCGAAGCGTCGCCTCTGCGTTTTGGCGTGTGGCGACACCGAAAACGCTCGCACTGTGGGGTTGGACGTGTGTGAGTTTCGCTCATAGGAAGATCGAGAGAGATGAGGCGGATACCGAGAGAGATGAGGCGGGTGCCACGCTTTCTGACCAACCAATTGCGCACGATGGACTGGCACTTGCGCACTTGAGCGTCGTCATAAGTCTGCGTGTAGTGCTGTTTGTGAGTTGTGAAATAAATAAATGATCCTAAATAATTCGAATATTTATAAATCAACACAAAAAAGAAGATACGCACCGCCGCTGGCTTGACGGGCTCTGGGACAGGCTTCAGCTCTTGCGACTCGGAGCTCAGCTTCGCTAATGTTTGCTGTAGTTCCTTTTGCTGGAGCAGAAGAAGCGTGTCAACGATGAAAACCTTCAGCTAAAGGCGGACAGGCTGTGGTACCTGAATCAGCACCGAGCTTCTCAGTTGAGACACGGTCTTCTGGGCCTTGGTGGTTTCTTGGACCCAGAACTCCTTCTCACGTGCCCAGGCCTGCGCTTGCTCTTCGCACAGCCGCTTCTGTTCGGCAAGGCTCTCGGCTGCTTCCTGTAGCAGCTCGTCCATTCGCTCTCGAAGCGTGCGTCGCACCTCTTCGGCTTCCTTCCAACGCTCATTCTTGCGGGTAATCTTGGCTCGCAATCGCTTGATAAGCTCTAGTGCTTCTGTCAACCGCTCTTCCACAGGTTCTTCCGTTGCTTGTGGCTTTTCCTCCACGTTTGATCCGTCTTCCTCCTCGTCCTCTTCACCCTGTTGTTCGGGGGCCTCTGACCTTTGTGGACGCACTTGCTCTTCCTCTGTTTCATCGGTGTAGTCATCATCGCTATCAGATGTGAGCTCCTCAAGAACGGTTGCGTGGGCAAGCTCGTCTTCCTTGCTGCTCTTCTGGCTGGTGGCGCCGCTGTTGGTCGTCGGTTGGCCTGGCGTCAAGTTACATGTTGCAGGTTTGCTGTGGACAGCGACTTCGGCCTGCGGACCCTCGGTGCGCAGCTTGTACTCGAACGTCTCGAAGTGAGGCACACGGATCGTTTTCGTCTGCCGTCGCGCAGGAAGGCGTGGGGAGACTGAAGAGACGCTCTCCTGGAGTTCGTGGGCGAGAAGAGAACTGAAGCAGTTGCGACAGACGGAGGGCTTCCACTCGTGTGGTTCGAAAAATCCACATGTGGAGTTAGATCGGGAACCAGCCTCCCCTTCACTCAGGCGAGAAAGAGAGTTATTGACAGCAGTTCGTTCCATCTCGGGAGGGATGTTGCCCAAGTTATGGCGCCAAAACGGCTGATACAGCACCTATAGGCAGAGAGAACAAGTCTTTGTGGAGTAGAAAGGGTGTAGAAGAGAGAGTAACCTGCAGCCTCGGCTGGCAATAAGTCTCTCGGGCAAGGGACTCTCTTCTTGCTGCCGTTAGGCTCTCCTTTTCCAGCAGGCGCGCGGCATGCCCGGAAAAAGCCCGGCTTGTTTATTTGGTCCTGGTGATCAAACCAGGCCCAGGTTAATGATCCCAAAGGCCGTGGTAGGCCACTCGCGTTGTCTCGCCTTGAGGACGTTAATCCTCGCCCAGGCGATCCAACCCTCCCACGCCACGCGCTGGAAAGGAGGAAGTTGGGTTAGAGTGTCGGTGCTGACCGCGCCTGAAAATGGCGACATGTACCTTGTCCCACGCGGTTCCCCACTCGAACAACAGCCGCAATGCCTCCTGTTCATCACACTCCAAAGTCAGCTTGGCGTATTGGCAGAGCAAATGGACTCTGGTCTTAGAACCTGTGCTTGCTCTTCAGCCTCCTTGTGGCGGCCAGCAACATTGTAGATTTGCGCCAACATGATGCGCGGCTCAGCGAGGAAGGGATTCAACGTAATGGCCTTGCGCAAGTCCTCTGCTGCCTCTTCGTGCTTCTCCTTCTCGGTCTTGTGCAGGATGACGTTCCAATACAAGTTCCTGCGGTAGGTGGAATAAGTCACGTCTTGGGGTGGGGACTGATCATGCAAGTAGTCGGGTACGTACAGCGCTTCTTGCTCCGCCTCTGGTGCCAACGCCGTTGTGCAATTATTGAAGATAGGCGGGAGAGGGTCACCATCAGGCTCCAATTCATGGATCCTTTTGCTGAGTACGGCCATGTGCGAGAGCCGGCTCATCCAGAGTCCTACAGTGCGCTTGCATCAACTGGGAGGTGCTGATGAAGAGCTCAAGCGGGCATGGCCGTACCGGGCTTGCCAGAAGAGGGCCATAAAGTGGCAGGATTGTCACCTGACATGGTAAGACCGCCCTCATTGGCGAAGAGAAGGTCTTGCCAACCATACCACTGGTCCTGTGGTGCTTGGTTAGCGAGACAACTTCGAACAAGGTTGCGCAACGGCTGTGGGTAAGTACACAAAAGTCTGCAATGGTGAGGACTAAGGACAGCTTCATGAGCTTGGGAGAGACGCGGATCATGAGGTCTTTGTTGTGAATGTGCCTCACCTCCACACCTTCCTAACCATCAAAGAGGGAGGGGGAGAGGAAGTGAGAAGGCATGCCAGGGATGGCAATGGAGCAAAATGCGTGGTTGCCTTTGGTATCGGCTTGTCGGGGTAGAGGGGCAAGATGTGGTTGAAGATGAGCTCTTGGCGCGGAATAGTGCAGAAGAAGTGAATCTAACATGAACCACACAACGTTAAACCGTGAGAAGGGCAACGTGAGGGGAGGGCAAAACGAACCAGGCCCTCGGCCTCCTTGCCCACTGCCTGGCGTACTGCGTCCCTCCCCGTGTCGGGCTTGAAGATGGCCAAATTGACGTAGCTGTTTGAGTAGGCACTATGGTAAAGTCCGCACCGACACACCTGAGCAAGGCACAAGTGAGTTTGCATCACCCACTCTGCCCACGAGGCACGTGTACCGCTTGGCTCTGCTTCCACAGGTAAAGGATACGCCAGACGCCAAACAAGTGCTGCTTGAACGTGCCGTGCTTATGCCAACACTCACTTGCTCCGTGCCGGCCCAGTTGCTCGAGCAGTGCTGTGTGCATAATCTTCAGAGATCAGACTGACCGCAGCACAGAGGGAGGACAAGGTCACCTGGGAGCTGAGGGTCACATTGAGAGAATTCCTCTGATAAAAGAAAGCGAGCGTGCTCAGGTACTAGCTCCCTTGTTTCGAATACGGGCCCCTCTCCCTTCTCCATCTTGCTTGAGGTAACATGGCGTGCCGGTAATTACACAAACGATGCTGACGTCAGCAGTTGTTTGAGTTAAAGCCGACGAAAGGTCACCAAAAAAGTGTTTCCTAGAGTAGCAAGGGGGTGTGGCGCCACGACGACAGGGACGCCCATCAACGACTCAACCGCAAAGTTCTTCAATTCTTGACGTAAAGAGGTTGAATCAGACTGCGTATCCAACATGGGGTCGGTTGAAATCGTTCTGTCGGGACGAACGATGTGGCGGATCGTCTTCCTCATCTTCGTGACATTCGTCCTCTCTTTCATGCTTTTGTTCTTCTATAAGTCAGACATTAGGTGCGTTGGATTACCTTCTGCCTTTTTTTCCTTCAATCTTCTTCAATTCTTATCTATTCTCCCGTTAAATCGTCGTTGTAGCGGCTTGGATGCCAGTGGTCCCTCAGCAATCTTTGACGATGGACACCAGAAACCACCTCGCAGTACGCCACCATTCAATTTCAATGGTGAATTGAAGGATCGAGCTGACAGTGTCACCCGGGTGATTAGCAGTTGATATGGTGGGTGGAGGGACTCAATCACAGAATGTCAACTGCGAAAGCTTCAAGACCTACCAGGACTGTGTGAGACACAGTGCTTTTTGCACGGCCATAGAAGGAGAGATGTGCGCTGCTCCCGGCAACATCGACCGTCAGACGCTCTTTGGCTACTGCGTCAGCAATGTTGTTGCCTCCACGTACACCAGTACGAGCCCCTCTTTACCTACAGTCCCTCCTACCCTTGCTATGACTCATCTAGACTCCGTTTTTGTCTTCTAGCCGCGAAGATCAAGATGGAGCCCAAGATTCCGACCTGGATGTCTTCGCACCCTGACTATTCGGCCCTTTGCGCCCGCCCTGCCAACTCCCTTGGCCCCCTTGCCCGCTTCCAGAAGCTGATCCCGCCTGGCTGGGTTCAGGTTAGTAAAACCTCTGTTGTCTTCTATCATTTTGTGACAGCTTACATTGATCCCTCACACTTTCACAACTACAGGAAAAGTGTGTCGGGTGCTGCGTTCCTACTGACCCCGTTCCTGAAGAGGAAGATGACTCGCTGGCTCTCATTGTCTCCGTTTACAAGTGCGTCTCGCACCGCTTCATTTTGTTTGTTGGCTGTTCGTCGTGTGTTGCATGAGCCTCACCACATGCAACTCCCTCGCGCTTTCATGTGAAGTGAGCATTTGAGTTTGGAGAGCTCCATGAAGTCGTGGAAGGAGCACGGCCTTCTGGAGTACGTGCAGGAGACCGTTATTTACATCGACGGTATGCACTCTCCACTCGCTCGTCTTCTTCTTTCATTACCCCTTCTGCGTAGCTGCCACGCTGGCCTTCTCACGTTGTCTGTTGTGTGTCAGGTGGTGATCCTGAAATTCGCGCCAAGATTGAGTCGGTGGGTAAGACGTATGGCTTTACCGTTATGAACCAGGAGGAAAACGTTGGCTTGGGCAAGGCACTCGGTACTGATATACCCTCCTCTCTCCTCTCGTTTCTATTTCTAACTTTCTATTTCTAACAGGTAATCTGATGAAGACTGTGAAGAGCCGATTCGTTCTCTTCTTGGAGAAGGACTGGAAGCTTGTTGAGCCGCGCCAGACCGTGATCGAACAGGTACAGTGTTGTCACACTACACGCCTGCCTTCCTGGTTACGCCGCGCATAAGGCCTCACCTGGGCTTGGGTTGCAGCTCGACTTGGCCAAGCGCTTGCTTTTCGGTAAGACGAACGGTTCTCGTGCCGACGTGGTCAAGTTCCGCTCGAGGTTCAACCACGGTAACCCCAACATCCACCCTTCGAAGACTGATCCTCCGCAGTGGGACGATGATGCCGGTGTCAACATGGTACATCATTCCTCTCCTCAACCGCTCAGTCAAGCTGAGTGCGTGCTTTGTTCTTCTCCAAAGGTTCACCTTCTAATCCCGCCCTGCGCTTGCGCTTGTGTATTCCACCAGTGGTTGACCCAGCCCGGCTGGGAGCCTCATCTTTTCTGTAACGGTTACCACTACAAGAAGGATGACTTCCTCTTGGCCAACTATCCCCACAGGTAAGGATTCCTCCCCTTTCCTCGCGTGTGGTGGAATGAGGCGCGTCTGGGTTCATCTAACAGCTGGCGCGCGCAGGATGTGGAAGTGCGGTTGTGACTACAGCTTCTGGTGCATCGATGCCGCGCAGTGCGGCTGGACCAACAACCCCATCATGTACGACCGCCAATGGTGGATCAACACATTCGTACGCTTTTTCTTCCCTGTCCTCTCGTCCCACCAGCTGCCTTGAGCGCGGCGAACTGACGTGTCGATTGGCGCGCATCACACACACACACGCAGTGGGAGATCTCGCAGAAGGACTGGAACCGCATTTTTGAGGCTGGCACCTACTACTCAAGCGAGTGGCTTCTGCCCCACTGGGTGGTGGCGCAGGGCGACGGCCTCTTCAGGCACGAGGAAGTGGGCGAAGGTGATACCAGAGAGTTTTACTGAGCTGAAGCTGTTGTTTGCACACACCGTACCTCTGAGAACAGGGACATCACTTTCTCCTCTCTCTCTTCTTTTCGCGGACTGTTCCTTCGTCTCGTGGCAAGCAGCAAGTCCCAAGAGGCACCTAAAGGGCCTCGCCCAGATCGCCGAAAGGAAGGCGGCGCTTCGGGTCTGTTCCGCTGCAAGCAACTAAGCACCGTGACAGCAGTTGATCGGTGAGTTGTGGTTGGACGGCGCGGCAAACGGAGGGATCCAAGTGTGAACTGTCACTTAATTTCGGGGAGCCCAACCTGAAAATTCGCGAATTCCGCCTGCACCAAGTACTTGTGCCAGTTCCGCCAGCTTGGCAAACAAACCATTGCCCTCCACCGCTCACGACGAGCCCCTTCCCACTCCTCTCGCATACACTATGAACAGCCGCGACCCAGCCTTCTTCGCAGAGACCTTCATCATGAAGTTCTCTTTACACACACGCCCAGCAGCTTCGCTGATGGAGGAGGACACTATGGAGAGTGAACAGCCTACTCTTCTCTCTCCGCCTTCCTCTTTCCTCCCATGCACACCTCTCTCTCGCCTTTCACCGCCTGAGTTCTTCTCGGGGGTCTTCCACTTCAAGCTGCGCCATCCACGATGAGCTATGGTCCCGTCCGCGCATGGTGTAGCCGAGGACTACACCGTGAGGTGAACACCATCACCGAGACCACTTACTCCGGGCTCGTGAGCTCTGGCCAACCGTAGCGGTCCGTCGTCCGACGGACGTAACAAGCTCGCGGCCGTTAACGTGGAAGCACCACCGAAAACCACCCCGCGGTGTGGCGGAAAGTTCGATGATGTTGAGATATTCTCAACCAATCACGCAAATACATCATAAGAGTTCACTTTCTTCTTGGTGCTCACTTAGGTGTCTCGGGCGTGGTCCCGGGCGCGGTGGCCTCCTCTGTGCTCTCTTCGTCTGTCAATACGGACTGCCCGCTTATCTCGGATGGGTGAGAGTGTTCGATCGTTGGCGGGTCTCCAACCACAACTTCACCGTCCTTTCCGCTGGTGATGGCCTTCCTCTCCTCGCGCCAGGGTAACAGGGCTCTCAACATCCTAATTCCCGCTGTTGTGTCAGTTTTTTTGCATTGGGAGCAAGTTCATGTGGGGGGCGCACCTGACGTAGCAGAATCGGTTGGGGTCTACCCGTTGAATGGCCTGCAAGTAGCGGAGCCCACAGAGGATGACCTGTTGGCACTCATCCCGCAGGCGAGTTGCATTTTCGTCGCTATCATCGCGCTGGAATGATGCTGTGGGTATGGGCTTGCCAAAGTAGTAGTAAAGGCGCTGATACTTGCGGGGCCCTGGCGGCTTCATGGCCGGCACAGTGATGTCGCGCTTACTGAACTGCAAATTGCCGCCCAGTGAGTCACACCTCGTGCAGAAAGGCTTGCCGTACCGCAGGAATGTCCCATAACACCCCGATCATGTCCTCCATGCCGAGCACTGTCACCGGAACAATTGTGCTCTGGGTCTGAATGGCCATCCGAGCAAAGCCCTTGTGATCTGCATAAGCGCAGGTGCCGTTGTCATTCAACGTGATTCACACAGCAAGGAGGAGAGACCGGCCAACCTGCCCAGAATAGGGAATACTTGGGGTCACACTTCTTCTTGAAGGCCTCTCTCGCTCCTCCAGGGTAGATCAGCACGGGCTGTCTGTTGGCGGTCCGGTTAGTGGAGGTAAATGGGAGGAGCTAGCGCTTCGTACTTGTCTTCTAAGAGTGCCCTGCAGATTTCTCGAGTCCCGTCCACCACGCCCATCTTCATAAGGAAGCGCTTCCAGATGGGGATGGCAAAGTGGGCGTGATCTCCCATCGTGCGCACGAACAAGCCCAGCTCTTGGAGAAGCCCCAATAAAAGGACAGGAAGGTCCAGGGCCTGCATGTCGGGTACTTATGCTTAAAGGGCAGTGGGAGGCAGAGGGCAAAGCGGGTACATACCAGCATAGTGTGGTTGCCAACAAACATGAGCGGAGCGCTCGAGTCAGTAGGCACGTTCTCCAGCCCATAGAACACCGGGTCGAACGCTTTAGTGAGGGGAGCACACCACCGGTTCATCCATTTGGCTGAGGGAGGCTTCTGCGCCAGCTGTTTGCAGGTGCTCTGTTGGTGAAGCAACTTCCTCACTCCATACACAGGGCGAGGACGTACCAACGCTCTCAGCTTTTCCTCTCGCTTCCTCTGCTCGTGAGTGGCCTGCTCGCTCATGTACTTTACTTACTGAAACGCGAGGGATACACTGCGGCTCGCTTGCAGGGGCTCACTCTTCTAGGCCAGACAAGGAAAACCAACTGATTCGGCGGTTGGCCGGCAAATGCCTTCCGCGGAACAAGCCGGAAGGCTCAAAATGAGCAGGGTTGTTAGCAGTAAACCGCTTTACTTAGACGTCATGGAACTGAACGGCAAGGTGACTGTACGACCGGCCACAGCCGACGATGCGACTTTCTTGGCGTGGGTACTGCTAGAAGCCTCGAGATCTTCCCTTCCCCGGGGATTTTACGATGTTCTTCTTGATACTGCTGCTTCAGATGAGCTGCTTTCCATTCTGCGCGAGCTCGTGCTGAGCCGCGAGCCTACGTTCACGGCTTGGGACAATTTTCTGATTGCTGAAATTGATGGCATCCACGCTGGAGGTGCTTGATCCCCCCCCCCTCGCAGCGTGCCGGCTGAGTAGATTGACTGATCGTAGCTCGGGCTCAGCTGCGTGCGGCTATGCGCCAAAGGAAAAGACAGGAGATGGCCTCTGGCGAGCTCTCACAGCAGCTGTAACAGGACGAGGATGGACTGGCGAACAACTGGCAAAGATGGAGCGTGTGTGGAATGATCTACTTATCCTCTGGCCCTCACTGAATGGTACGTCTTCCCCATCCCCTCTCAACTTCAACGATAGTTACATGGCTCTTGGCAGGCGAAGAAGACCACTGGATTGTCGAATATGTTGCTGTGGCTCCGACCTTCCGCAAGCGCGGCGTGTGTCATCAGTTGATGCTAGCTGTGCTTGATGCGGGACGAGCGCGGGGCTTCAAGCGGGCACAGATTACGCCTTATGCTGACAACGAGGCATCGGTAAGAGCCTATGAGAAGGTGGGCTTTTCGGGTACGCCACCGTCCTCTCAAACTGTAAATTGGCACCGAGCTCACGTCTTGCGGGCTCGAGCAGAGTACTGCACCATCACTTCGCCTATCTTTGAGCAATATATACCAGACACGAACGGTGCCCTGCACATGCGCATGGAGCTGTGAAGCACGCCTGTCGCGCAACTCTCGCGCATGGTTTCTCTCAATAGACTACAATCACTCATGGCCACATCTTCGTCCTGGTAGCGGCAGCTCGTCAAGCGCCATTAACGATGTCCTCTCCTGAACTTTCCCATAGAGCAGGCAAACCGCGGCGACGTCTCGTAGAGCCGGCAAAGGTCATTCTTCTACTCGCTCTCTTTTCTCGGCAAGCTTCTTGTGGACGGCTAGGCCTACGAGAGGAGCTCTTCCGATGGACGAGCCTGTGTGGCTTCATTGCAACTCGTGCTACAATGTGGCGAGTCGTGAGAGCTGGCCCGCTTGGCTTGAAGTCGTCTTCACCAGCTGCGGACGCGTGTTTTGCCATACCTGCTACGCTGCTGCTACATCATCTTCCTTTGCGGGCGATTGTGTGTGCCCAGCTTGTGGCAAGCCCTGCCAAGCGACCACTTTTCCAGTACGTCGTCTATGCTCCTCCGCACCACCTACTTACCTTTCGTGTTAGAAGGACAATCCACCTCCGCGTTTACAACCCTGTGCGTTCCAACAACCCTCATTCTTCTGTAAAGCGCCTCTCTAATGATGATAAGCTGCAGTGTTCGAGGACTATGTAGCTGCGCTGGAAAGGTTCGTCATGGAACGTTCCTTCGGCTGTTCTTCTATGACTTGACGGTAAACGTGTAGGGCTATGAAAATCATGCACTTTCAACGAAGCCAAGGAGCCGCCCTCGTACGAGGTCTGGCTGAGCAGGTACAACGTCAAAAACGAGAGTCAACGTCGCCCTGGCAGCAGCCCACAAGCGAAAGGTAGGAAGAGACTTTACCGCATCCGTAGTTGATCCTGAGACTCCCGTTTTGCAGGTCTACTGTTGGCGATGCGTGGAACTTGCCCTCCTCTACGCTCGCGAGCAAGCAGTACACGCCACCACAAGGCTATCAACCAGGCTTGAACGAATTCCGCCAGCCTGAGTACAGTCAGAGAGACCCTTACCCTCTGGCGCGCAAGTACCTCACTCTCTTCCTCACCCGGACGACTGGACAAACTAAGCAAGTCGACAGGCCAGAATATGGGCGCTCGGAGGTAATGGAGCTGACCCAGACAGCTGCCCCTACGTTCCTCCACTCGCCACACCTTATCGGCAGTCAGGATGGCTTGCTCGTCAACGTAATGGGTACGACTTCCTCTTGTCGCGGCCGAGCCAACTAGCCTCACAACGCACGTCAGCCGAATCGCCTGCTCGCAATCCGCTGCAGGCTGACGCATCGCCTCCGACTGGAGCTTCGTCCTTCGCCGATAGCCTGACGCAGTTTCGCTACTGTCCGCCGGACAAGCGTGCTGAAGCTGCAGCAAAAGAAGGATCTGGGCGCCAAGCCGCGCAAGGCCGAATTGTTCTGGGGCTGGAGGCACGCCAGCCGGCACATTCGCTTGGTCAGCACACGTCACCGCTCGGATCGCGAGCGACACCACCGGCCACTGCTGTGTCTTCGGAGTCTCTTCTTGGGCGTGATCCCCCGCCCTTCCTGCAGAAGCTGGGCTCTACCTCCCGCAGGCTACAAGAGCGTCTTGCGAGCTTTCGTCAGCAGCAGAGCAGTGGTGGAGGCGTTCCCCGCGCCAGTCAGCCGAGCCAACATCTCCCGCGTACGTTTGTTTGTCCGTGGAGCTGCGCCGTGTGAGTTTCTCATTCGAACGCCGCAGAGACGACGAAGCGCAAGGCGCCGCAACGTAGAGGGCTAAGCATGCCCGAGCAGCCGACGATGAAGAGGATGGGCCTCACCAACATACAGCGCCTCGCGCCCTCGGCTGTGCCCGCGAGCGGAGGAGAAAAGGGCAGCAACAACCTGAGCGAGGAGGACTCCTACGAGACTTTCCAGATCCACCCGCCCAAGGCTGGCGTGGCCAACAACGTCGCCCACTCCGAGGTCCAGAAAGAAGAGTAACGGCGCACGCCGCACCACAGAGACTCGCAATGAGAGATCGCGTTTTCGCTTGCTTGATTGAACATAGATGGGGAGAGACAGTTCTTGAGCCGTCTCAAGAAACTTGCCGCTCTTGCCTCGAGAGAGAGGTTCAAAGAGGAGAACCGGGGTTCTGCTCAGGAGAGTCCCTCTCCTTCTTGGTCTCCTCGATGAGCTTGCGCAGCCGGATGTTGTCCTCGCGGAACCTCAGGTTCTCCTCACGTAGCATCTTGTTCTCCTCGCGGATGATCTTGTTCTCGCTTCGCAAGTGCCTGTTGTCCTTCTCGAGCTCTTCAATATCCACGTACTCATCCTTGTCGTCGTGACGGACGTCTTCGTCGTCATCGTCGCCGCCCTCCCGCTTCCTCTTGCCTCCGGGAGCCAGCTCGGTGTCTTTGTCCGCGAGGACGACATGAAGGTAAGGGCATTGCTTGCCTCGTGTACAGCTGTCGCGGGACAGAGATGAAGGAATGGAGAAAACACAGCGTTAGCGCTACAAACTTGACAGAAGCGTTGCGGGACGACCGAACGCGAGCTCCTAAGGAGGGCGTACTTCTTTCGGAAGAGATGGTCCCTGCAGACTTCAGGTCCAGCACGAGCGGGCTGAGGGGATGAAGTGGAAGTGAATGGGGTTAGATGAGAGCAGGTGGAGCAGAGGCAGATTGGAGTTGATTTGTGAAGAAGAGTTTGTTTGAGGATGTGGCGCAGTTAATTTGGATGCAAGAGGGGCAGAACACGCAGAAGGTAAGTAGTTGTTGAAGTGAAGGAGGAATGTTAGAAGTAAAAGACGAAGAGGGTGGTGAGCGGAAGCGGGCAGTGAGCTGTGGCTGAGTACGCCGGCGAGCGATGAGAAGGAGAAGAAGAGGGAGGAGCTGGCAGTAACCTTGTTTGCTTGGAGTGGTAGAGG
>NAVB01002457.1:0-21559 GCA_002179805.1 Acanthamoeba lenticulata | reverse complement strand
ACAGTTTACTGCTGGCCGAGCTCGCGCTTGTTGTAGCCGCCCTTGTTCTTGGGCAGGTAGGCGCGGGCCTCGTGGATCTCGCGGTCCATCCACCAGGCCGTGCCGAGGGGCATCCTCTTCTTGACCTCCTCGAGGTAGGCCTCGGCTTCGGCGACCTTTTGCTGGGCCTCCTCAAGAGCGGCCTCAGCAGCGGCCTTGGCCTCCTCAGACCTGCGGCGGGCCTCCTCAGCGTTAGCGCGGGCCTGCGTGGCCTGGCGCGCTGCCTCTTCGGCCTGTGCGCGGGCCTGCGAGGCCTGTTGGGCGGCCTGCTCAGCCTGAGCTCGGGCGTGCGAAGCCTGTTGGGCGGCCTCCTCAGCAGCAGCGCGAGCAGCGGACGCTGTGAAGGAGACAAAAATGTCAGCAAGCTCAACCTAAGCAGGCGCTCTTATGCGCGTACCCTTGTCGACGGCCTCCCTGGCGGCTTGAGCAGCGCGGTCGGCCTTCTTCACGGCGGCCTCCTGCGTAATCTTGGCGCGTCGGAGCGGCAGCGGGTCCGACGACAGGTGCTGGGCGAGCTCGTTCTTGGCCTTGTTCTTCTGCACCACGCTGCCCTCCTCGGAGAGACGCTGAAGCTCGGCCGTGCGGCCGTTGAAAGCGTCCTCCTGGGCCTTGAGCTCAGCGAGTGCGGCTTCGAGCTCGGCCTTGGCCGCCTGCAGCTCGTCCTCCTTCGAGCGGGCCTCGGCCTCGCGGTCGCTCGCCTCCGCCGCACGAGCCTTGGCGTCGGCTTCACGGGCCTTGGCCTGCTCCTCGCTCTGCTTGGCTTCGGCCTCGCGCTGCTTGGCCTCGGCTTCCCGAGCCTTGGCATCAGCTTCCGCGCGCTTGGCAGCGGCCTCCTGCTGGGTGGCCTCCTGCAGCGCGGCAGCGGCCTGCTGGTCCTTGGCCTGCGACTCGCGGAGGGCGGCCTGAACCTGGTCGAGCAGAGCCTGGGCCTTGGCAACTTCCTCCTTACTTCCCTGTGGTCGCGAACAATTTGAGCTGTGGCCTTGAAGGGGTGCGGCAAAGAGGGGGGGGGGGGAGAGAAGAAAGAACGAAAGCGGAAAAACAAACCTGGGGGGCCTTGATCATGTGCCTCCAGTCGATGTTGTACTTGAAGATGAGGATGTGGAGAAGCGGGACACGCTTGACCTGGCCGACAATAGCGCCGGAGCCACGCAGCTTGTCGCGCATGCCCTGCACGGTGAGGGT
Organism: Acanthamoeba lenticulata; assembly: GCA_002179805.1. Classification (NCBI taxonomy): domain Eukaryota; phylum Discosea; order Longamoebia; family Acanthamoebidae; genus Acanthamoeba; species Acanthamoeba lenticulata. The sequence continues at coordinate 20,335 of NAVB01002457.1, read as the reverse complement.
CTCCTTGAAGTGCTCGAGGAAGCGGTGGGCCTGGAACTCGTCGAGGTCGGAGCCCTCAGCGCGCTTGGTCTCATCCAGCTCAGCGCACTTCTTGACAAAAGCCCAGACCTTCTCGGCCTCGTTCTGGCCAAAGTCTTCCCAGTAGGCGTTGAGGAACCAGCAAGCCTGGTCCTTGTAGGAACGCGCGGTCAGCTGGTCGAGGGCCTCCTTGTCTCCCATGGTAGTGTAGTAACGTGCGATGAGGTTGAAGTTGAATGTGCGGCCAGAGCTTGTGTCCAAACTTGTTACGCTCCCGGTTGCCTCAACCCTGTGGCGCTCGTACATTGGTCGGTCGATGAAAGCATAGACCAATCGGAGGAACACAGAGCCCTGGTACTGGGGCTGTCTGTATGTGTGCGGCAATGATAGCGTGGCAAGGGCCGACGTAGCTCAGTCGGTAGAGCGCCAGGCTTTTAACCTGGTGGCCGTGGGTTCGAGCCCCACCGTCGGCGACTATTCTTTTGTGTAGATGGTGCAACATTGGGCCCAGAGGGCTCTGTGCTCGTTGGCCCACCAAATGCACTACGAGTCGATTAACGTGGCACCGAGTCCAGGCTTGCTGAAGGACCAACACTTGGTTTCGTCTGCCTTCGAATCATCACTTCAGCAATTTTTATTGTTCCATTTATGAACTGGTTCTGTGGGCAAGCCATTGGCTCAGAATGGCCAGCAACTCCGAGCGCACAGCGAGATCCTCTGGAACACGAGGACATTCCTGACCTTTCCTTCCTCCCCGCGACGTTTCACTGCCTTTAGGGATTATCTTAACTCGAACTCGAGCGAAGAGTTTGGCTGCCATGCAATCACATGTGTTCAGCTCCAAGTGTGTGGAATAAGAGCGACTGACCTGCAGTACATTCATTCCACCAACACCAACACAACACATCACCACATCGCTACAGCACCATGCTCCGCAGATCCAAGAAGTTGACCAACGTCGCCGGTGGACCCGCCACTGGGGGCGCCGCCCAGGTGGTGAACCTCCCGCCGGTCGTGAAGAGGGAAGTCGTGCACGAGCATCCAGAGGTCATTCATCGCGAGCACCACGTTCAGCCCATCATCCACGAGAAGGTGAGGCACGTCCGCCCAGTCCATCGCACAGAGGTCACCACCGAGAGGCCGATCATCACACGGGTACGCATGAATCATCTGTTACTCCGGAGGCTGTTTGCAAAACGCTCACACTTTCCTCTTATCAACTGCAGGAGGTAATCGTGCAAGACCCTGGCGTGGTTCCCCACAAGGCCACCATGGGGCAGAAGCTCAAGGGCACCATGAAGGAGTTGAGTGGGGCGATCACGCGCAACCCGGCCAAGAAGGAGGAAGGGCGCATGCTCAAGCGTGGCATGATCACCCAGCCCGCCTACGTGTAAGAGAACGACAGGACGATGCACCTGTTGCCTGCCGCGTGATCATCATCTCTTGTAAATACAAGCGCAGCATGAGCCAGAAACTATCGTTGAACCACCTTTTATTGTTTGTCGTTGCCGGCATTGTTTGCCCGGTGCCTTAATGGTCCGACTCAAGGGAGAACACCAGCACAGTGCTGTCCTCGGAGCCGCTCACAATCGTCTTGCCGTCGCTGCATCACACCAACCCCCACGTCGCTCCAGTCAGTATTCTGTCGCCCTTCCCTGGGCCATGAAGAACGCTGGGGCGAGGCGGGAGAGGGTACCTGGAGATGTCAAAGTCGAGGATCATGTCCTGGTGGCCGACCCACGATCGCACCTGCGTGGCCGCGCGGGCGTCCCACAGGCGAATCGTTCGGTCGGTGGAGCACGAGAAGAGCAGCGGCTCCTGCGGGTGCCACTTGATCTTCACCACGCCGTCCTCGTGGCCCTGGCAGGTTTGTCGGTGCTGCCCCGTATTGAGGTCCCAGATTCGGATGGTGTTGTCCATAGAGCCCGTCGCCATGAACGGGTGCCTGGATTGTTGTTGGGCGAGGTGATGCGTGAGTGGAGGCCTTGGTGGGGCGGAAGAGGGATCGTACGAGCGGCAGAAGCCCACGGACTCGACCGAGTTCTCGTGTCCCTTGAGGTCGGCCAGCGGCTGCAGGAAGGCGATGCGTGTGAGCGCAGGAAGACCAATGACGGCTTATGAGACAAAGCCATGAGCTAGTACCTTGGCCGTCGCGTAGGAGACCAGCTTGGCGGTCTTGTCGTGCGAGCCCGTGAGGACCAGCGGCTTCTCCTCGTGCATGTCCATGCAGATCACGCCCTCCTCATGATATCCGAATCCTACACGTGTGTCAGCATTGGCTTCAAGGTTCGAGAAATTGATTCTTCTGCTGGGGTCGTGCTTACCTTGAATGACGTGCTTGGGCTGTGCGGTCTTTGGGTTCCACACGCGGAGGGTAGCGTCCTCCGAGGCGGTGATGATGAGCTTACCATCAGGCGAGAAGCCGCCGCACGTCACGGCACCCGCGTGTCCGACGAACGTGTTCATGCACTCGCCTGGCGTTTTTAACCAAAATGATCATCATCATTGCCCAGGCTGGTACGGCTGAACGAGGGGAGTGGATTGGGGGCGAGGGAGTACCAGTAGAGGCGAGCCACATCCACACGGTGCCGTCGCCAGAGCCAGCCAGGAGGACATTGCCGCGCTGGTGCCACATGAGCCACTAGACAGGCCGGGACAAAAAAGGTGGTTGAGCTCATGAGAAACCGACAAGAGGCCAAGAAAAGAGAGCGTACGTCCAAGCCCTCGCCGGGGCCCTCGAGCGTGTTGACGAGCTGGCCGTTCTCCGTGTTCCAAATCTTGATGCAGGCGTCAAGGCCCGCTGTGGCCACCAGCTTGCCGTCCTTGTTAAACCGCGCGCACGTCACACTGTCCGTGTGCCCTGTTTTTTGATCGATGCATGCGTGAGCCAAATAGGTGCTGGGCCGTTGCCACGACGGACGCGTGGTTAATGGTGCAAGGGCCAACGAACCGGTCAGGTGCGCCTTTGTTTCGCCGGTCTCGGTGCTCCAGAGGTAGGCCTGGTCGTCGCCGCCACCACACACGGCCAACCCAGGAATGGCCTGAGAGAGGGAGACCGTGTACACGGGCTCTGCACAGGTCGAGTGCAAAAGACACGAAAGAAAGATGAGAAATAAAAGCCAAATCGGCGATGAAAACAAAAAAGCGGAGTGCAAGATGCATCATTCAGTGTCTTGAACAAAGGCTTTACCTTTGTGGGCGAAGAAACCCTGGATAGAGTCGTCGGGCAGCTCTTCCTGCTCCCCTTCAACTTCAATCTCAGTGTCCGCGAGTTCCATCTCTTCCATCGTCTCAGCAAGATCCCCGTCCTCCACCACCTCAGGCTCAAGGCCGTCCTCAAGAGGCGTCGAAGGAGCTACGTTCTTCTTTTGGTCGTCCTCCATCCCAGCTGTGCAGTCTAATCTGTTGCGATTTTGTTATCTCAAACAACAGAACGCTTTAGTTTTGTTCTCTTCGTATCGGCACGAGAAGAACTTGAGAAATTAAGAAAAGACAAATAAACGACACAAAGAAAAAAAAGGTTTTTCCTTTGCGTCATCTCGCCGAGGTCATTCATTGCGAGCTGCCAGCTATGGATCCTGAAGTCGCTGAGGAGCAGGCCATGGAGATGGAGGCCCTTCAGGCCATTTACATGGAGGATATTGAAGGTTCGCCGTCCTTCGCAATTTGCCACGAATTTTTGTTAATTGCGAGGGCACTACTGCAGTGCTGGGTTCGTCACCGCATGAGTTTCAGATCAAGCTGGTGCCTGAAGGAAATGAATCTTTGCGTACGCAGTCCTCTTGTACTGTTGCTTGTCTTTCTCGCTGCGCCTAATTGGACGTTAAACACTTGCAGCTGGAGTGACGCTGAGGGTGACCTTCACGCCGCGCTATCCGAAGGAAGTGCCGCTGCTGGAGGTGATCCCGCTGCGTAACATCGACGCTGACGCCTGCGCCGGCCTTCAAGAGCAGCTCGAAAGCGAGGTCAGTCCAGAATGCCTCATCTTTCTTTGCGCTTTCCTGACGACTCCTCAATAGGCCCAGCAAAACCTCGACATGGCCATGGTGCTCACGCTGGCCCAGATGGCCAAGGAATGGCTGGAGAACATCAAGGACGAGCTGGCGCGCAAGGCCAGGGAGCGAGAGGAGCGGGCTCGTATGCGGGAGTTGGAGGAGGAGCAGGCCCAGCAGATCATCCAGGAGCGCAAGTTCCAGGCCGGCACCCCTGTCACCCCAGCCACCTTTGCCGGTGCGTCGCAGACACCACGCATCGTACATGGCTTCTTCCTCTTCTGACCAAGTGAGATGGCATAACCACGCCAGAGTGGAAGGCCAAGTTCGAGCTCGAGATGAAGTCGTCCAAGATGCGCATCGCGACGGAAGACGAGAAGCGACTTACGGGTACGCCGCCTGCCAACGCTCAGCATTGCTTTGTCGTCGCTTTTCTGATGGCTGACCGCCGCGGCTGCTTTGCTTTTGTTACAGGACGGCAACTGTTCGAGATCGACGCGTCGCTCTTTGCCTACGATGACGTCGACGAGGCCGACCTGCCCGAGTTTTGATGGAGCTTCCACGTCGTGTCAGTTCAGTCTTCTTTCTATTTATTCCACCCCTCCCGCCTTCTTCTTGCATCTTCATCTTGTACACCCCAGCCAACCCTGCTCTGTCCTCAGCGGCCTTACTAATAGACGCCGACAATACACAACAACGTATGGACGTGATGTATAAAAAACAGTAGTTATGTTTGCTGTTGTGTTTCGGTTCGTGACCACATTTCTGAGTGTGGTGGATGGTTTGGTATTGGGGTGAAGTAGAAAGGGAGAAGAAGAAGATAGCGAGAGAGTCCGTAGCGTTTGGCCACTCGGCCTGCAGCTCCTTAGTGCCGGGGCGCGGCGGGCTTGACGAGGGGGCTGCCCTTCAAAATGCCGATGGTGGGCTTGCGGTTGGGGACTGGCGACGAGCCCAGCTTGGCCGGTGGGTCGATCTTGCGGAACTCTGCACACACGCCACCAGCACCATCAACACGGCGAGCAAGGCGTCAGGCCTCTCTGGACACATTCAAGGAGAGAGGGAGAGTAGAATGAGTGCACGAAGCGCATGAGGAACCTTGTATGGAGTTGGACTCGAGGGAGAAGCGAAGTCGCGGGCCTGTCCTTCGCTTGACGGGCGCCTGGGCGGCAGCTGTGTTGTTGTCGTCCTCGTCCTCGTCCTCATCGGGCGTGGGCAAGGTGTTGAGGCTCAGCCGTGGTTTCTTGAGGAAGGCCAGCATCCACGTGGGCTGCGCGCTATGCCTCTTCACCACGCCGTGCTTCCTCTTCTTGGTCGCCCTGCAGGAAGTGGCGTGATGGTTCGTCAAACAAAAAGCGCAGCAATAACACACCATCAAGAAGAGAGGGCGAATCGTACGATTGCTCTTCTTCGTCTTCGTCCTTGTGTTCGTCCTCATCTTGGCCATTCATGTGCTCGACTGTCTCCTCAGTTCCGTTTTCTTGGTGTCCATTCTCCTCCTCTTCATCCTCCTCATCTTCCTCATCAGCTTTGCTTTCGGTTTCCTCGACTTCTTCAGCCTCCTTGGCGAGGCCGTTGCCATTCTGGTGGTGGTGGTTTGTGCCGTTGGCCTCGGGCGTCTCGAGCTCCATGCGCCGCACCGACGGTGTCTCGAGGACCTTCTGCAGCTCCTTCTTGTAGCGATAGAACCGTGCCCGGTGGCTCTCCTTGGTCTCTCTGTACAGTCAGCCACGACATGGGCGCGGGTGAGCGTGGAATGACAAAAATGCAAAGAATGCACGCGAGTGAGGCCGCGGTTCGCGCATACTTGCTGACGGCGATCTCGAAGAAGCGGCTGGCGAGGGCCGTGTAGTCGACGAAGCGGAGGGGCGACGTCGGGGCGAGCTCCACGTGACGAACCGCACCGCGAATAAAAGGACCGAGCACGCGCTCTTCGATGCGCTGGAGGACCACTTTGTCGGGGTACTGCGCCAGGGCGTGGAGGAAGGGCTCCAGCACGTCGTTCATGGCGCCCGCCCGGAGCTCCAGGTTGCCCTCGCCATCGGCCCCGGTCTCCACGGCCAGCTTGAGCTCGTCCATAAAGATGTCGGCAAAGTGGAGCGTGATGCCGGGGCACAGGGGCACGCTCTTGTCGGCCGAGCCGAGCGGGTAGGTCTTCATGACCTGCGCAAACCGGGCGATATCCTCGGCTCGCCACTGGTGGCGGGCCAGCACGAGGAGCGCCTGGCGCAGGAGGTGGCGCAGCAGCGACAAAAACTTGTCGACGCGGTGCCTGTCGATCGTCATCCAACGCATGTGGAGGGTCCACAGGCCGGCGGCCAGGTAGCGCATGCCGGCCTCGACCGTCTTGCCCGAGTGCATGAGGCCCGCGATGCTGGTCGCCACCTCGGCCTGGATGATCAGCTTGTCGGCGTGCCACAGGCCTGGTCCGATCACGGGGCGGCGGCCAGAGGTCAGCAAGAACGCTGCAGAGCGGAACCGAGGAGCTGAAGTGGAGAAAAGGGAGGGGCGAGGAAGGTAGTACAGAAAAAGAGGCCTTGCCACAGCTTGCGGAGGTCGGCCTCACTGGCCTTGGGCTGGTGGGCCAACCATTTGGCAACAAATCGCACGGCACGATCGCGTGTCTTCTTTTCTGCAAGGAGGCCAAATGGAAGTGCAAGGATTAAAATTTACATATTTGTGGCGGGACGTTCAAACGCCAAAGGGGAAGAGAGACAAGAAAACGCAAGCGGGCGCAGACAAATGAGCCAATCTTTGAAATTATTGTGGAGATGTACCATTATGAGCCAATTTGCGCGTGAAGTTGAGGTAAACACTTTGCTGCGCTGGCGACAGCTGCTCCGATTCCGATGACATTTTAGGATTTGATCTTCTCCGACAAACCGATAGAAGATGAAAGAATGAAAATTGAGGACCGGTCTTCCGGTGACGATCGCCAAAGCAGTCGCGCAAATGCAAAGAAACCCAAGTCCGCGGCAGGAAAAGAAAACGAAGAAGAAAAAATAATAAAAAAGAATAATATTGCATGTTGCGGCTGCCTGCCGGGAGCGTGTGGTTGCATGTTTGTGTCTCGGCACGCAGTGCCCTCTCCACTTGCCCACACGACCTCTGCGACTTGTATACTGTTATGTTCTGTACATCTTGAGGCGCTCAGTCGGTCCGACGCGCTAGTCGAGGAGGGCACTGAGCCGCTCGAGCTTGGTGGCCAGCTCTGCGAGCTGGTCCTCCCCGGCCGCGTCGGCGCTGTTTCGCTGGTGCAAGAGCTCGTACTCGAGCTCGTCCATGGCTGAGACGATTACCGCCTTGACCGTCTTCAATCGCTGGCGCATGAGGTCTTCCTTTGTCGGGTAGTACGCCTCGCCCATCGCTACACCACAGTGTTGAGCAGATGCGTGTGAGCCACCAAAGCCAAGCCAGCAAGAGAGACGAGGGCCGTGAACGAACCCGGAGGCGGCGCGTATTTCTGAGCGGCGGCTTCGAGCACCGCAGCCTGGCGGTTGATGCCCTGCAGGTCGGCCATGTCGATCAGCACCGACAGGCGCGAGACCGGAACCTGGGCGTGTGTGTGTGCGTGTGAGGCTGCGTGAGTCATGACTGCGCAAGGCGAGAGTCAAGTGAAAGCGAGTACGGTGCGCTTGTCCTGCGGCTTGACGACGCCCTTGCCCAGCAGAAGCTGTTGGCGTAGGCTGTTGGTCTTGGTCTTTCGCGGCTCTCCCTTGCCCGGCGCTGGCGCAGGCGAAGACGAGCCACTGCGCTCAAGTACGTTTACGACATTGAGTTTAGAGGCTCGTCGCCACGGTCTATGGGGGCGATGGGGCGGACGCACCTTGATGAGCTGCTCGCCGCTGGTGCAGGCTTGGTCTGCATGGCGAGCGGGAAGGCAAAGGCGGGCGCTTCGGCTCGGCCGCCCTTCTGCTGCTGCTGTTGCTGTTGCTTGCCATCGGGCGTGGCCTTGGTGGCCTTGCTGACGGCCTGTTGCGAGAGCAGGTTGTCGATCGACTTGGACCGCCGATGGCGCTTGAATCCGCCCCGGCCGGAGGACTGCGGCTGCTGCTGTTGCTGCGAGGCCGGGTGGTTGCCCAGCCGCTCGATCTCGCTGTGGAGCACGCGCAAGACGCCGTCCATGTCCTGCACGAGCGTGTCCTTGTCGACGTGGACCCGGTTGACGACCGTCGTCGGCAGCGAGACCTCGGCTTGCACCAGATTGTTGGCGGTTCGGCTCTTGCGCCCACTCTTGCCGCCGCTTCCGCCTTCCTCCTTGCGCGACGAACGCTTCTCGCTCGCGGGCTGCGACTTGGCGTTGTTGTTGGACTTTCGCCCGCTCTTGCCTCCGCTGCCGCCCAAGCCCCCATCGTCGTCTGCGGTGGCGGCCGCTTCGTCGGGGACTGTCATCATCGAGGCCGACGGGATGACCGGGCGCGGCGACGAGAAGAGCGAAGGCAGGGCCGGGCTGCTCATCGCGCTGCTGGGCGACAACGGAGAGAGCGGTGAGGGCGGCGAGGTGGGCGAAATGGGCGAGAGGAGGGACGGCGAGGACGGGCTGGTTGCGGACCCCGAGGAGGCGGAGACGATGCCGCGGCCGGTGAGGGCCTTGGCCTTCCAGGTGTCGCTCTTGGACGACACCAGGGCGCGGTCGGCGTCAGCGGCGGCGTTGAGCAGCGACGATAGCGGCGGCAGTTTCACCCGGCCGGGGTCCTGGCCAGAGGGAGCGCCCTCGCGCACGATGCCCTTGCCCGCGAGGGCCTTTCTCTTCCACTCCCCATCTTTGCCGCCGACGTTCCGCGGTGAAGGCGCCTCCTTCGGTCGCCCTCCGGCGTTGTCAATCTCGTCGCTTTCATTTTTTGCGTCGCCTTCTTTCTTTGTTGTCGTCGACGCCTGCCTGGGCGAGACCTCACCCCGGCCCGGCGCATCAAAGGCCAGAAGGGTGGCGATAGGCGAGGTCGAGCCCGGAGGTCCGCCGCTGCGCGACCGAGGACGTTCCTTGGGCCCAATCTCGGTCACCGCCTGATGCGGCTCGCTGATGGGCGAACGGGGCGATTGCTGCTTCAACAAGGAAGAGGCGGGTCCTTGAGAAGGACTGCTCTGATGTAGAAGAGCAGCAGAACGTGGGGAAGATGCCGTCGTGCCGGCTGGAGGGGGGCTGAAGGATTGGACGAGAGAGGCAATCTTGGCCCGCCCTGGGGAAACGGGCGGGGGCGAGACGGCGAGGCCGCCTCCAGCCTTGTCTTCTCGTTCCATCAAGGGCAAAGCAAGAACGAGAGGAAAGCAACTACCACAAAAAAGACGAGCAAGTCGATTTAGATGCGCGACGAAGGGGGGTTGTCTCTCTTCTAACGGTGGTGTATTAATTACCGTAAACAGTTAACGTTCGCTTATTAATTTTGTTTCATGTGCTCCTCGTCGTGTCCATCCGACGCTACACAACACGGCCACGTTCTTGTTCTTTCCTGTTGAGAAAGAGAATTCCCTTCATTCAAGCTTGATCATCTCGTCATGGCCGCACTGCGCGGCGATGATCAGCTTGTGCACGAGGCACCCAAACACATCCACCCCGCAGCCGCAGCCGTGCTCTCGCCGCAGCGTCTCGGGGTCGGCCATGCCGCGGTCCATGTAGGCCGCGCCGAGCAGGGCCTCGACGACGTCGCTAAAGACCTTGGCGCCCGGGTCTGTGGGCAGGTTGGCATGGAGGATGAACGGCGCGAGGCCCACGCGGGCGGCGCAGGCGGCGAGCGTCTCATTCCGCACCAGCTGCGACCTCTGCTGGCTCAAAGGGCCCTGGCTCGCCAATCGAGGCAAGTTCACGCACATGCGTGAGATGATGGCAATGGCGACCGGCATCATCACCATCGGCTCGGTACGTACCTCGCGCACGTCGGCGGACGAGGTCCGGTACAGGTGCACGCCGGTCACAAACTTGAGGATGGAGTCGCCCAAGAATTCAAGCCGCTCGTAGGACCAGTCCTCGGCCTCGGCCTTGTCGTCGTGGACGTCGAACGAGGCGTGCGTCACCGCTTGCTGCAGGTAGCCCTTGTCGTCAAAGGTCAGACCCAAGAGGGCCTCGAGCCCGGCCACGTCGGCCTCGGCCCGAGCCCTGTCGCTCACTACGGGCCGTGAGGGATTGCTGGCCAAGTGGCCATCGTCGGGCGAAACGCAGGCGCCGACGAGGCGCGGCCTGCTGAAGAGCGGCGTGCTATTGGATTCAGGCCCGGGGCTCTTCTCCTCGACCAGCCCAAACAGCCACCGCTCGCAAAAGGCATTGGCCTGGTCGATGCCCTGATCGAGGAAGAGGGCCCCAAGGAAGGCCTCGAGCGCATCGGCCGCCACCGAGCCGCCCACGGCGGCGCTAAACTCGAGCAGATACCACCCGAGGCCCAGCCCGTGAGCCGCTTGCGTCAGCGTGACGTTGCGGATGTAGGGCCGCTTGGCCTCCGTCAACTGGCCTTCGCTAAGCTGCGGAGCGGGCAAATCGCCGTCGTCAGCAGCGCGACGACGGTGGGGGAGGGGGACATAGCCGGAGGGCGCACGGTGGGGTGATGAAGGTAGACTCGAGTAGCGACGAGAAACTCGAGGACGGCGTCACCGAGGAACTCGAGGCGCTCACTCTCGACTTGGCCCGTCTCGCGCGCCATCGAAAACGTCGAGTGTGTCAACGCCTGTGCCGCCACACACACGACCTGGGCCTCAGTCTGGTGCGGGAATGCAAGGAATGCGGGCTTGGGGCACCTGCTTGAACAGTCGCCTGTCGGTGATGGTGAAACCGGCGGCCTGCTCGAGCCTCCCGAGCTTGTGATAGAAGATCTGCAGTTCGTGGAGGTGGTTGAGAATGCCGGGCAAGTAGTGCACGTACTTGGTGCTCATTTCAAACGTCACCCCTGTAGGATTGCCCACCATCACCCTCAAATCCATTAAGGGATCCTGCATGCCTATGTTCTCGAGTTGTGGCTGGCGCACGTACCGGAAAGCAAACAGAGCTCGAGCGGCAGAAACACGCACTTCTCAAGGACAAGCGACACATCGGGCGGCGCCCCCTCGAGCGCCTTGTCGATGTCGCTCGCTGTCGGCCGGCATAGGTGTGAAGGTCAGGCCAAGCAAGAAGAAAAGGTCAACGTGTGCGCGTACCCGACGCCGGCGTGGTGCCGGGCAGGACCAACGCAGCGGCGCCCATGTTGGACTGGTTGGCGATGACCATGGGCTGGTGCGGATCGGCAAGCTCGATCTTCTTCTGGCGATAGTAGTCGACGAACGAGCACCACTCGCCGCGGTCGCTGTGGCGTCGGAACCAGTGGCTGGGCGTCACCGTTTGATGGACGCCGCACAGCACATAGGCTTGGCCATTGTAACTGGTGGTCAGGATCCGCCCATCAAGCTCGGCGCCGACTCGGTCGCGGGCGAAGCGCACGCGCTCGGCCTCGGCAGAGTCGATGGCAGCGAGATCGCCAGGTCCGCTTCGCCACTGGTCCAGCGTCACGCTAGTCTCGAGCAGCACTTGCTTGAAGACATCGTAGGCTGGCACGGGTGTCATCAGGGACTGGAGGAAGGACAGCCGCAACAGGGCCTCTGCGCTATCGTCTTCATCATCATCACCATCACCATCACCCTCTTTGCAGGTGTCACTGGTGACAAAGCGCGGGACGACGTAGAGGCAGCCGGGCGGAAAGGCCAGCTGGCCCTCGACTCGCAGCAGAGTGTGCAGGAGGTAGTGGTGAAAGCGCGCAACTGTGCGCAGGGCTCCAGACGAAAGCCGCAGTGCCCATTCGGCGTGCTGCCCAGCCCGCACCACAAGCGGCTCCCACCGGCCGCCTGGCCTCGTACGATGAGTTTCAGCCGTCAGCAAGGTGAACTAGGGTAGGCCGCGTACCGGTGATCGTAAAGTCCGGGACGTAGAGCGAGGTAGAGCTGATGACGTTGAACCCATCAAAGCGCAAGCCTCCCAAGTGGCTGTACGGCGGCTCCTGCAGGGAGGTGAGCCAGGACATCAACCAATCAGAGCTTTGGAGGGCGTGCCTTGGTGTTGATGTTAGGCAAGCTGAGCGCGTAGAGGTAACAGACGACGGTCTCATCGCTGGCGTTCATGCTGGTCAAGGGCACGCCATTCACCTCGTTTGGAATGGTGAAGCGAGGAATTGACTTTGCGACGTCGTCATGCTGTTTGTCCAGGCAGGTGTGCTTACGCTCGGCCATGCCTGGGGTGGTGCTACCGTCCTCCATCTCCTTCCGCTTGCTACCTCCAGCGGCTGGGGCCATGCGAGCCTTCAACACGGCGGTACCCAGGAGGCTGCGGACAACGCGGCACGCGTGAGTGGAAACAGCAGTCGTGCATAAGTCGGAAGGCAGGGTGCACCCGAGGTCGTGGAGGCGATGGCAAGCCTTGGAGGCTGCACTTGTGGCACTGGACTGCTTGGAGGAACCAGCAGCCTGGACCTCGATCGTGATGTCGCGCACGGTCACCCGCACTTAGGGGTGGGACATACAAGACGTGACTAGGAGCAAGTACAAGAGCCACCACAGAAGCAAACACGTGTGCATACATGTCGCGGTGAAGCAGGGCTTGTGCGACGGCCCTACAGAAGAGAACGAGTATTGGGGCACAGCAGCGTTGCCGCCACCCAGAGCAACGAGAGCTTCATGCAGGACAGCCCTGGCATTATGCACTTCCCCTCTCTCACTTTCCTGCTCTGGTGTTCCTTCTGCAAACCCTTCTGCAGCGACACCGAAGCTTAATCAATACACCCATTTGAGATTAGCAAGAAGTAAGTACGCATTGGTGCTCTTTCCTGGTACATGGTGAATTCAGGTTCGTCTGGCAAAATGGGATTACACAGCGACAAAAGCTGTTATCTTCAACAAAGTGACAAAGTGATGAAAAAACATTCCGGCTGCCCGGACTCGAACCAGGAACCGATAGATAACTACCGAGGGTAATCACAGACTACAGTCTACCGCGCTACCAATTGCGCCACAGCCGGTTATTGATTGTTGATCTCTTCTGGCTGCTTCAAGGGTCTACCGCGCTACCAATTGCGCCACAGCCGGTTGGTGTTATATTGGGCAGGCGTCAACTTGGCATGATAAAGTCCTTACAACACATCACATCATGCAATGCTGGCCCAACACAATTGTAATTGAACAATTGGAGTTCACAATACCTAAAGTCTTTGTAAATGACTTCATTGAAGCTGATGTTCATGTAGACAACTTTTTTTTTCAACTTACCCTGGTTTCCTGGCAAAAAGAAAATGCACGTACTGGGTGGGTAAGTAATCCCCTTCTCTTCCGCCAAGGCATTTACGCTCCGAAGAGCAACAAAGCACCTAGAATAAAAAAGAAGAAGGATGGCGCCAATGGGAATCGAACCCATGATCTCTCCCTTACTAGGGGAGCGCGGTGCCGACTGCGCCATGGCGCCTCCTTGCTTTTTAATTGAAAGCATCAGTGTAAACCGAAAAAATCAATCGCGGGGTTCTGTCTCGCGCAGAACTGTTGCGGACGTTTGTTCTTCACACTCATCCACATGGGCAACAAACCGACTACTACCACCGCTCACTCCACAGCATCAGCGGTGCCAATTAAGCCACCGCAGGTTCAGTTTTACCTGAGGAACCTGCGGCGGCTTGAAGAGGAGGTACTTCCTGAAGCGGAGCGCAACGTGCAACGAATCGAGGAGCAAGCCAAAACCCCCGTGGTTGAAGAAGTACACACAAAAGAGAGCGACGCAGAAGCAGACGGTTGCCCTGCTACGATATCCGAGACAGAACGAAGAGAGAAAGAGCGCCTCACCGCCTACGAAGGGCTCATGCGCAAGTTGGTGGAGACGGATGGCTATAGCGCGGACGATGATGACCTACGACAAAAGCGAAAGGAGGTTGTGGCCTACATCCAGCAACTCATGGACCGGCTCGAAGCCTTGCGTCCCCCTTCTTCCTGAACTCTCGCGCTCTACACACTTTTTTTTTTTTTTTTTGGTTCCTTGGCTTGCATACAGTTTGCTCACGGCTTCTCTGTGCACGTTGTTGGCAACAACGGGTTGATGGCATCCTCCTTGCCGTCTTGTGGCTGAGCCTCTACTCTACTTGCGTGTGAGGAGAGCGAGCGCGAGCTGTAGGTTCTGCACGGCGTAGGGGATATCCTCGAACTGCAGCGCGCTCACCGCAAACCGGGCATACTGCACTCAACACACAGGGCAGAAACATAAGCCTTAGGGCTCTTGAACGCGCAGGAAAACCTCGAACGAACCTTTTGCGCCTTGTCCAAGTCCCCCGCAGAGAGTTCAGAGTTCGTCAGCGCCACCGGTGAGTCACCGCCACCTGCGCTGGCAGTAACCGCCGCCGACGCCGAAGCGGTTGGAGCGGGGGCTCGCGCTGGTGTCATCGCTGGCGTCGAGGCCGCGAAGCCTGACGGGCCGGCTTGCGCCGGTTTGGGCACTACGGGCGGTGGAGAGGGCGACCAGTTCATGTTGGGCACGTTGGGCGAGCCGCCACCACTGCCTCCACCGCTGCCTCCGCTCGCCGCTACACCTCCTGTCGGCGCGAACCAGTGCGCCGGTGGCCCGCCAGCGGCGGGGGCCGCGGCCGACACCGACGAAGGCACCATCGGGAAGAGCGACAGCAGTTGCTCCAACGACTCTGGCGCTGCCCCCATGTGCCCCCCTTGTGGCGGCTGCGCAGCCGGCGTTGGGAAGCCATGGTCGAGGGAAGGCATCGTCGGCGGCAGAAGGGCCGACGGGTGGCCACCCTGCGGCGACCCGGGGCCGAATGCGCCCGTCCCAGCGGGCGAAGACGACGGCCACGTCGAAGAGGTGGGCGGCGATGCGAGGTCCCGCCTGGACGGCTGGCCGAACGACGAGGGCGTGGTCGAGGGAATGTCGAACCCACCGGCCGCGTGGCCATGGAAGGGTGTCGGTTGCGTGACCGACGGGCTGCCGCTGAAGGGCGCCGCCGGCTCCGCATACGAGGCGGCGCCAGTCGAGCCATTGTCCGCCGTAGGACCGGTCGGCACAGAGAACGACGACGGGGCGGGCGGGAACCCAGCAGCGGCCGAGAACGGATCAAAGTCACCACCGCCACCATCGTTGCCGGCAACGCTCGAGTCGGTCTGTGTGTCCTGCAGTTCGCTTTCGGGGTGCACCACCGGGAGGCCTTACGTAAATGGCAGTTGTCAGCACACTGAAGAAAGGGCGGTGAGGAGGTTGAGGTGGCAAACCTTGCTTGATGGCCTTCGTGATTTGAACGGCGCTGTACTTGGCGTACTTGCGCATGTTCTCGAGCTCCTCTGGCAGCGGGTCGTCGAACTGTCGCAGCACTTCCAAGAAGACTGTGGATGCGTAAAAGTTCCTGTGCGCGTAGGGCTGGTGAGCGCATAACAGGGGAACGCTGGCGCGCAATGAGGGCCCTGTACTTGGCAGTGTCCCTGTTGGCCAGGCCCGCACGATACTCGTCGTCCGCAAGGCCAAAGACCTTGACTGCGAAGTTGGTTGCGAAAGCCTGACGTGCGGCGAAGGAGAAAGTGTTGATTAGTTCAAAGGCGAGCCGTGTGCAGTTGAGGATGGTTGATTCACCTTTTGATCTGCGGGTAGAGATGCACCCAACTCTTTACGTTGCTGCTCAAGACGATCCATGAGGCCTACAAGGAAGGTTTTGCTAGCGTGATCGTTGCCTTTGAGCTTGAGCCCAAGCTGAACGGCGTAAAGCGTGCACAAGTAGCTCATCACCGGCACTTGTGACCGAAGTTGAGCAGCATGTTTGAGGACAGGGGCAAGTTGCTTTAGGGGAGGCGGTAGCTGGCCTGAGTCCATCTTTGCGCGTCTCGAAACAAAGAGTTCTTCTTGCTCCTTTTCTTTTTAAAATTTTTTTAAACACTTTACGTTATTTTGCGCTAGAAACAGATCTGCTGGTCTTGAGGGCACGTCATTAGCTGCCGTCCTCGTCTTCTCCTGCACAGCCGTGTTACTTAGTTACTGGCCAGGTACATTCGCGGCAAATCATTATCCATGTGTTGTCGCGTACCTGCCAGAAGAAGATGCATCAAAGCAGAAGCAGGTCGAGGCACGTATGGAACAGCTAAGCTCAGTGGTCTGGGGAAAGCCAGGCCAGTCGTTCGCCCACTTCGGCTTGCGCAACGGCTGCATGTGGCGGGCGATCATTTTGCGGAATTAATAAATCGAGATGTGCGAATGGCAAATCAGGGCCACAAACCTTGATGGGGAAGGTTGGTTGGCAGTGGAAGAAGAGGAAGGAGAGCCAGCACAACGCGCTCGGCCAGCAGAGGAATGGGCCGATGTGTCTGAGCTCAGCGAGCGCGCTCCGGCACCCACTGTTTGTGAAGCAGCACGAAACCAGCGAGCAGAAGCGCGAGCAGCGCCTCGTCGTGCGCTTGCTTGCATCTTTTTCTTCTTGCCTTCCGCGACGTTGGCCTTGCAGTCTTGCCCTCTCTGTCCCGTTACCTTCCCCAGAAACTCCGCGCGAAAGAAAGACTTACACGGCGTGAAGCTTTACTTTGGCTCGCCATCAGAGGACAGGAAGGAACCCAGACGATGGGGGCGGGTGGATGGCCACGACCCTGCCGATACTGCCGTCCTCCAGGCGCACCTTGATGCCATGTGGGTGATAACTGGAGTTGGTGAGGATGAGCCTGACGACGCCTTTTCGTTGTGGGTCAGTCTCGACCTTTGTGGAGACCGTGACGACCGAACCGGTCTTGACATACTGCTTGTGCTTGCCCATGTTTTCGGCTTCGATGCGCTGATGATCGGCGTTGACCTGAGCATTGAGGGAGTCGCGCTGCGCGAGCAGCTGATCCCGTTCCTTTGTGAGCTGGGCCACCTCACCCAGCGTCTGCTTCAGTAGGCCCAGCAGCTCGGGCTTCCTCCAGTTGCTCATGGCACCTATGTTTACGCTTGCCTCGCTGCTTTCTGGTTTCTTACGCACGAGCGTCATGCCGTCGCCAACTGCACAGGTGCTGCCAGTGAGCTTTTTTCGTTTGTTGAGAAGGAGGGAGACCGTTTGAAGAACTTTGCAGAGGGTGTGCAGTGCAAAGCCGATCGGTGACCAGTGGCTGCCCCACTGCAAGCTGTGGGGCATTAGCGCCAACTGGTCCCCATCAAGAAATAAGTCTAATCTTGAGCGGCGAAGCAGAACGCTTCGCCTACCAGAGAGAAAGCTGATAAGAACAGATACTTCACTTGATCTTCGCCTTGAGGCCGAGAAGATTGTGCTTCATCAGCAGGTCATGCTCCCCTTTTATCCATCCCTCGACTCACACTTGGCTGCAGCCACGAAAAGCAGCGCTTTCGCATCCCGGAAAAAAGCGGGAAGCAGAAAACAGGAAAAAGAGGTAAAGCAGCGGACGAACGTGCCTGGAAGGAGGGAGAGGTCGACGCGGCTGTCCGCGGCCAGCTTCGCGTTGAGGTGGCGTATCGCTTGTACGTGTTTCTCGCGCACACTCAGGTCAGCTACCTTGCCTGCATCCATTCATCGTGGGTTACAGAGTGGTTTACCACGAGGCGTCCCACTACACGCCGGGTCGTACCATGGAGAAGTGTGTTGTCGATGACGATGGAGCCTCCTGGTCGCACCAGCTTGAGGGCGAGCTCGTAATAGATGCCATAATTCCGTTTGTCCGCGTCGATAAAGACCAAGTCGAACGAGTCACCGTGCTCGGCCAGCAATCGTTCCAAGCTCTGCCCAAGCAGCACATGGAGGTGAGGCGCCCTTGTGGACAGCGTCTGCTCCGTGGTCACGGTAAGGTACCTCGATGGCAGCGCCAAGCCGCAGGTCAACGCGGTCATCCACGCCGGCTGCCTGCCAGAAGGCAGTTGCTGTTCGGGCGTAGTCTTCATTGAGTTCAACAGCAAACAGCCTACCATCGCTCTTCATCGCTCTGCACACATTGACGCACGAGAGAGGCGGTGGCGTTGAGTGGTGCGAACAGTGGAAGCGCAAAGAATTCGCGTACTCGACGATGCACAGCGACGAGTAGCCCGTGAACACGCCCACCTCCACCGCCTTGCGCACGCTCAGGGCTCGCACAAGCCATCCCAAGAAGGCCCCTTGATCGGGCGATATCTGCAGATGCCCTTCTCTGCCCTCGGCCGCGCAGGTGAGGGAGGTTACGTCCATGCAGGTAGTTGTGGGAGAGGTCTCTCATGACGCAAGGAAGCAGCTTACCGCATCGTGGCCGTGTGTTCTCGGCATGCACGCTGTGTGGGCGTTTCCTTTACGCCCACCTCCATCACGTAGTCGTACACCGAGGGGTCAAGCGACCCAACACACGCCTGCAAAGCAGGAAGATGCGTGATTACATTGAACACCAAAGATTGGAGAGAAAGGAGAGCGCGGCGCGTGCCTTCCGGTGGTACATGCTCTTCTCGCTGGGTTCCTGTGCAGCCTCAGGTTCGACGTCTCGTCGGAAAGAGGAGGAGGTGAAGGACAAGCCCCACCGGTGGTTGTGAAGAGGAAGTGCAGCGGCCACTCGCCCCGTCTGTGCTGTGCACCGAAGCCCATGAGCAACGGATCGTCGAACAAGTGAGGTCCGGCAGCGTTGCATCTCCCGCTCGGCGGACAGTTAGTTGGTATGTTTTTCTTAGTTTTCTGAATTCATTTTATTAATGGACTTAAAAAAAGAAAAAGAAACATAATAAAATGGAACAAGCTGTGGTGATGGAAGAGCTGCCCCCCGAGTTGTGGCAGTGCATCTATGCGCACCTCCTCAACGACGTCGGCCCTCAGCGTGCTTTACGCGAGGCCGCGGCGTGCGCAGCTGTCTGCCGACGCTGGCGAGCACTGGCCCACGCTGGGCTTACGCAGCTCGACCTGTTTCCCTGGCGCAAGGTCGTGCGCAACGAAAATGTGAGCCAGCTCGTAGCTCGCTTCGTTCACCTGTCCGCAATCACCCTCGTGCGCTGTTCGGGCGTGACCGACGCCTCCCTCACCGCCCTGGCCGCCAGGTTTTGCCTCGCCCACCGCACTTCCCTCTTTCTCGAGCCTTTCTGAGTCCTGTCCCTCCCCCCCAGCCAGTGCCGCACGGCCCTCACACGACTGGAGCTTCTGTCCTGCGGGCCGGCACGACTTTGGCTCTTCCCCGTTCTACAATGCTGTTGCTGTGCTGGAGCTCATGAAACCGTTTCTTGTTGCAGGTGGGCTCGGACGGGGCGATGCGAAGCCTCCTGGCGCAGTGCACGCGCCTGCGCTGTCTGTCGATCAGCAACAGTGAGCTCGTCAAGAAAATGGGCCTCGCGGAGCTCAGTGCGCCCCAGCCAGAAGAACAGAAGAGCCGTGGCGTTTCGCCACTCGCACTCCGCGTGCTCAGGTCAGGACATACTTTGCTTCACATGCCACCCCTCCTCCCCTCCACCTGTATCTTGACGTCGTCGTGCTGCAGCTCACTTCCAGAACAGGCTCAGCAGCTGCGAGAATGTCAACAGCGCGACGCTCGCGCTCATCGGCCGCTACTGCCCGGAACTGCGCGAGCTTGACCTCAAGGTTTACTTTTATCGTCGTGCTTCTTGCGGGCCGCGTTGTGCTCACGCAGCGCGATGACGTAAACAGGGCTGCAGGAAAATCCTCGACATAGGCTTGTGCCGCCTGGTGGGTCTGTCCGACCTGACACCGCCACAGACAGACAGCTCTTCATCTTCTTCATCGTCTTCTTCGTCTTCATCGTCTTCATCTTTGGAAGAGCCCACCGTGGTGGGCTGCACGCGGCTCGAGAAGCTGGGGCTTCGGGGCTGCTTCCTGCTCACCACGTTGGGCCTTCTTCGGGCGCTGCCCAGGCTGGACCTGCGCGAGCTGGACCTCGGGTCCAACCGCAACGTGGACGACGCGACGCTGGCGGGCGTGGTCCCTTTCCTGCCGCACCTCGAGTCGCTGACGCTCGCCAACTGTCATTCCGTAACAGGTTTGGGAAGCGCGTGTGTGTTCCTTTCCGCCACAACTCACACCAGTTGATGTTCCCGGGCGGGCGCAGACAAGGGCGTGAAGAGGCTGCAAGGCTTGCCGAGCCTCATGCATCTCGATCTGCGCAACATGAGCATCACCGACAAGTCGCTGTGCTACTTAGCAAGCCTTTCGCGCTTGTCCCACATCAGCCTCAAGTTCTGCGCCAATCTTCGGGACGTTGGCTTCCTGAGCTGGGTTTGGAGAGGTAGTCCTTGGAAGAGTCTTTTTTTTTGAGATTTTCAAGTTTTTTGTTTTGTTTTTGTTTTTGTTTTTTTGCCGCCCTTGCAACTGACCTGCCGTAATTTCTCTTCATCAGAGCAACCGCTGCCTTTGCAAGTGCTCGATCTCCAAGGGATATACTGGATGTCAGACTCGACGATCCGAGCCCTCATGACG
>NAVB01002454.1:0-11722 GCA_002179805.1 Acanthamoeba lenticulata | reverse complement strand
CGTCACCTACGCCAAGGCCCTCGAGAAGGACAATCGGCTGCTCAAGAAGGACCTCGTCCTCATTGACAATGACAGCGGAGACTTCAACGTGACCCTCATGCGCGCGCTTGTGCCGGGCGTCGAGTTCAAGGTGTTTGCCGGGTACACGCGCGAGCAAACGATCGAGCTCTACCGCCAAGCCAAGGCCACCATCGACTTTGGTCTGCCCGGCGGCGAGTCCATCAACTCGGAGGGCACCCAGTTCGACGCAGCGACGCTCATCGCGGCGACGCGGTGCGGCGAGTCCGACGACGACTTCCTCTTTGACGCGCGCTACAAGCTCGACCCCAAGGACCCCGTGGCCGTGGCCGACGTGGTGCGCGACGTGGTGGCCAACTACAGCGAGCGCATCGGCGACTTTGCCGCGCACAAGGCCGCCAGCAGGAACGTGCCGAACCTGTTCAAGCGCGACGTGCCGCTCTACTTCCACGCGCGCGGCGCGCTGTTCTACATCTGGGCCAAGGGCCTGTTCAAGCTCAAGGCCGTCGTGCCGCTCATCTTGTCCATCCTGCACCACTTCCCGCTGGCGCGGATCGAAGTGCTGGCCTCGCTCGACCTCAAACAGTGGAGCGACTTCAACCGCGTGATGATGCGCGACTTGGAGCTGCATTTTCCTTCGGTGACGTGGGTGCGCATGCGCCCCGAGGACGAGCGCGACCCGCGCAGCGGGCGCGGCCTGGCCGCGCTGCTGAGCACAGAGCCAAAGAACGCCAGGAGGACGCTGGTGACCATCTTCCTCGACGCCGAGAGTCTGGTGCTCGGGCGCGACCTGGTGAGCCTCCATGTGGCCGCCCTCGACCGCACGGGCCTTCCGGCTCTCGTTTTCAAGCAGAAACAACGACAACAACCAACAAAAACAACGGCCTCTTCTTCTCCACAAGCAAAGGAGGAAGAAGTGGTGGACGCTCGGGTGATGGTGGCCGAGAACAAGCGCTACTGGAAGCTCGTGCGCGAAAACGGCGGGCGCAACGGCCTGCGGTCTTTGTCGGCCGAGCAGCTGCTGGCCCAGCTAGGCGTGCCGCTCCAGCCCCCGGTGCCCGCCGAGGGCGAGATGCCGCTGCCGCTCGACCTGGTCGAAGTGGACACGCACGGCGGGCAGGCGAGGCTGGCCGTGACGCGCACGTGGAGCATCGAGCTGGCGGAGCTGCCCACGGTGGGTGACAGGTCGGTGCGGCAAGAGATCGCCCAGCTGGTGGGCCTGCTCGTGGAGCACCCGCTGTGGCGATTGGTGTCGTCCCACTTTCCAACGGTGTACCACGCCCTCGAGGATCGCCGGTGGAGCGCCTGGTGAGCTTGGGCACTGTTGCAACATAAACTGTTTTTATGAATTTTTTAAACAGGGAAATGATCCATAAATAATGTAATGAATGAGAAATCCCGGAAGAAAAGGGGTAAGGCAGAACACCGCTGCGAGTTGCGGCAACTCATCTCGACAGGCGGGATGTTTGACCACAGAGCCATGTCTTCGCTCGGGACGCGCTTGGTGTGGTTCACCGTCATGGGCCTGCGCCGGGCGATCCATACTGTGCGGAGAAAGGGACTCGCGAATTGTCTCGTCTTCACCTTTCCCATTGCGGTGATGACGGCCATGTTTTACATTGGCATCTTTGGACACCACCGAGAGAAGTCCTCGATGGTCCAGATCGTGTCCTATGGCCAGGAGGCCAGCGGCATCTCCTTTGACAAGACAAATCCGCATCGATTTTGCTCATCCAGCCAAGATGCGCTGAATGTGATTGTGCTCGACGAGAGCCGGGTGGTGCCCGACTTCCTCATACACGACTGGGTTCAATCCATCATGTTTGAATCGCTCGATCCGCCGCGTAGCGTCAATCTCATCCTCGAGAAGGGCGAGGCCGAGGTAGCCGCCTCGAGCGGCAGTCGATCGTCCGACCTCGGCGATGACCTGCGCGGGCCCGTCATCCGGCGCAAGGGCGACGCCATGGTGGGCGAGCGTGAGCGCGAGGAGCGCAAGAGCCATTTGTGGCGCGATGGCCACCACAAGAATCTCTTCTGCAACAATTCCATCATCGTCGTTCAGACCAAGGCCTGCTCGCCCGTCGCCCGCGACCACCAGTTCATCCACAACTACCTCCACGACGCGCGCCTGCTCGGCATCTCCGTCCTGGGTGTCATCCATTCCGACGATGCCTACTCGGATTACCAGCGCAGAAGCCCGTCCGCTGCCGCCGCTGCAGCGGCCATGGCCGCCGACGACGACGTCATGGCCACGGCCATGGCCCGCGAGGCCGCCAAGGCCAACGATAATGACGACGACGAGGCCAACGACAACATCGACGACGACGTCGAGCAGGAAAAGGCCCTCCTCAACGCGCGCCGCAAGCGCGAACCCACCGCTGCCGTAGACGATTATGATGACGGCGGCGCCGTCGTCCGCTCGGTGGCCCACCCCGCGATGGCGACGTGCAACGACCGGGACTGGTACCAGCTGGCCGAGTTCGTGTACCGGCCGTACTGGTCGCGGGCCATCAAGCAGCGCTACCCGAACGTGAGGTGGATGCCGCTGGGCACGCGGGCCGGGTTCGGGTCGCTCCTGCACGCCAACTTTGTCGTGCTGCCGGCCAGCACGCGGCCGCACTTGTGCAGCTTCATCGGCAGCGTGTCGTCGCGGCGCGACGCCTTCTTCCGGACGCTGGCCAAGGACGGCCGGTGCTACGTGGTCAAGCTGCGGCGCGAGGACTTTGACATCTGGCGCGACCGGCGCCTGATGCTCGACTCGGCCATCACGCTCGCGCCGGGCGCCATCAACCGCGAGACGCACCGGATCTACGAGGCGCTCGAGGCCGGCTCGATTCCGATCCTCGACCGGACCAAGTGGGCCGACTACGACAACGACTCGTTCATTCCCTTTGGCGACGACTGCCCGCTGCCGGCCGTCGAGCAGGACTGGGCCGAGGAGCTGCCGGCCCTGCTCAACCACCTGTCCGACCCGGAGGTCATGGACCGCACCCAGCGCGAGGTCACCCAGTGGTTCGTCTCTCTGCGCGCACACACGCACACACACGCGCGTGCGGACAAGTTGGCTGACGATGGGCGCACACGCACACACGCGCAGGTGGAAGACGGTGCGACAAAACTTCCAGCAGGACGTGAAGGCCACCGTGGCGCACGCCCTGGCCAAGGTCGGGCGCAAGGCCCACCACGCCTGACCTGATGGTGTGGTCTCTCCTGCGCCTCAAGCAGAGAGCAAAAGAAAGATGAGAGAAGAGAGCGAGGACGAGAGGACCAGGACGATGCACTCGAGTGAGACAGAGGAAGAGCGACAAACAGGAAAAGAGAAGAAGGAGAAGAAGAGAGAAAGGCACGACAAGACCAATAAGTGCAGGCAAGAAGAACCGACCAGCTACGACAGACAGGGACGACAAACGATAACGACGACAGGAGGAAGACAGAAGCGTGTGGAGTTGTACAAAGCAAAGGGGAGAAGGGGCAGGCATCTGATCTGGCCCGTCATCACTGTGGCATGTGATTTTTCCATCGTTGGTTCTGGCCTAGAATATTGATGACGTGGCTCATATACCAAGAGGGGGTTGATGACCAGGCATCAAAGAGAACCTCACAATTCGTGTCTTCTTGGCTTCGTCGCCATTGGGCCAAGATGGATGTACACATGAGATTTTCCGCAGATCTGCGCGAAAGTTCGGAGCTTTTATTGGTGGGCAACGCCGGCAAGACGAAAAGGGCGCTCTCTCTAACGTTTCCCTTTGCACACACCTTCACGTGGTGTCCGACACACGCGCGCATACGAGGGATGCACCACCACGATGACCACGACGACCACGGTTACCTCCTCAAGTCTGGCCGCGTGCAGCTGTCCCTCGAGGAGCTCTCTGGCCTGCTCAAATCCGTCCAGAAGCCCCCTGCGCCCAAGACCGGTGCGTGCGCCTCCCCACTTCTTTTCTGCAGTGGCTCTTCACGCAGTCCAGACAAGTAGAGCGAATTGAGTTGACCCTTGGCTTTGGCGTCGTGCGGCTCTCTAGCCCTGGGCAACCCGGGACCGCTCGGTCTGGGCAGCTTCGCGCTGACGACGATGACGCTCTCCATCTACAACGCGGGCATCCTCAAGGAGACCAGCGGCGTCGTCCTGCCCCTCGCCCTTTTCTACGGCGGCATCGCTCAGTTCATTGCCGGTTCGTCTTACCCGCCAGGAGTGGCTACCATCATCATCATCATCCCCCCCCCCCCGATAGCTGACAAAAAACGTGGCACGCCAGGTCTGTACGAGTACAAAATCTCCAACACGTTTGGCGCGACGGCCTTTTGCAGCTATGGCGCCTTCTGGTGCAGCTTTGCCAGCTACGTCTACCTGATCGTTCCGACCCTGCCCGAAGACAAGGCGCACGAGGCCACCGGCCTCTTCCTATTCATGTGGCTCATCTTCACGCTGTACATGACGCTGGCCTCGTTCCGCGTCTCCTTCCTGCTGGCCTGCCTCTTCTCTGTCCTCTCCGTCACCTTCACCCTCCTTGTCATTGGCGAATGGGCGTACGTGCTTCCTGCGCCGCACACACACACACGCGTGTGTGCCGTCGTCTCGTGTCGTCTCGTGTCGTGTTGCGCTCACACTCGCGCGTGTGCACACATAAACGCAGGGAGGAGTCGGGCATCACCAAGGCCGGCGGGGCGCTCGGGATGGTGACGGCGGGCCTGGCCTGGTACGGCAGCGCAGCCTCGGTCATCAACACGACGTGGGATCGTGAGCTTCTGCCCCTCGGCCTGTGGGTCCGGCCCAAGCCCAAGTACCGCAAGGAGAACACCGAGACGGTGATGCCGCTCCTGGAGCTGACCACCTTTGACTCGGAGTCTGAGTCCGAGGACGACCACCACGACGACCATCACCCCAACCCGGATCAGATCCGGCTGACGCCCTCCGAGGGCGCGGACTCGGTGTCGTCTGCTTCTTCGTCCGCCTCGTCGTCGTCGCCGCCGGCCTCGCGTTCGGGCTCGCGTGGGCGCAGCCACCACCGCCACCACAAGCACAACCAGCCCCAAGGGCGCAAGGAGCGCGTCTTCCTCTCGTCGGTCAAGGAGATCGCCCGTAAGGTCTCCCACACAGGCCACTGAGGATCCCATCGAGATGCTCTCGCGTGGGGACCACTCGACACAACAACCCGTACGCACACAGCGCGCAACATGGATGTCGACGACATCATCGCACTCGCACATGTGCTGTGTTTTTGTTTCTTGATTATTCAATTATTTAATGCATAAATTCAATTATTGCAAAACAATTAAAAAACGTGCTACGACTCGGTCGCGTCGTCGTCGGCGGCGTCGAGGCTGGCTGATGATGATGATGATGACGTCAGCTGTTGTGGCGGCTCAGGCTGTGGTCGCTTGCTCTGTCCCTCGTGATGGGCCTCACCTGCACCTGGTGTGGGTGTGGAGTTCTTGCGCTTGATCTTCCTCCCCCCACCCCCACCCCACCACCTATAACTGGGCTGGCGCGTTGAATTGTGTACAAGACCACTCGTGGGCACACCCACCCTCTCCTCTCCTAAATCTGACTTTGATTTTAATTGATTTTTTCGGCAGCCAAAAAAGAGGTTTGAAAAAAAAAAGTTCACGCCACCAGAAAGGCACAAGCGACCACGCCAGCGGAGATGCCAAGGTGGTGCTATCTGCTGCCCCTGGCTGGCCTTCTGGCACTGGCGTCCTTGGTGCTCTTTCTCATGCCTTCTCAGAACTCTTACCTCTACGAAGAGGTCCCTTGTGGTGGAGAGGTTTCATTACCCACCACGGCCAGCGCCAGCACGAACAGAAGGAAGTTCCTCGAGGACTACCTCTCCAACAAGCACTTCCTCAGCGTGGAGGATGGTGTTCTGCAGCAAGAATTGGAGCAGTTGCTACCGGAGCACGTGCAAATTTGTATATGTCAACAAAGGGTGATGCCAAGGGTGACAAGCACTAATGCTCAGGAATGTGCAAGCCCTAATGGGCAAGGGGCATGTTGGAGCATGTACCCAATCAGGCACACATGACCTCATGTGCTCTACATGGACTTGGATAGACTGAGAATAAAATGAGCAAAAGACACTCTGGTCCTTCCTTTTCTCTCTTCTCCTTCTCTTTCAAGAGGTAACTAAAGCAGTCACACAGGTCTTCAGCACTCATAGCCTGTGGGCAACTCTAGAGAGAGGTAACTGAAGCAGTTGTTCGCTCATGTAAGCATCCCTAAAAAGGAAGGAACACCAGCGTTATTTGCATTTTCTTGTTACAACTACTACTGCCTGAAGATGGCCAGCTGGTATGGGCATCCAAAGGCGATTGTGGAGCAAGGCGCACAGATTGGCGCTGACTCAAAAGGTTCTTGTCCTTCAGCTCTCTCTCTCTCTCTATATTCCTTTGATTCCTGTCTGACAAACCTTCCCATATGGTTGTATCCAGTCTGGGCAAACGCTCACGTGATGGATGGAGCTGTGGTAGGTTCCCAGTGTAATGTGGCGGATGGAGTGTTCGTGGAAGGGGGTGCTCGTGTGGGCGACCGTGTGACTCTCAAGAACGGGGTGCAAGTGTGGAATGGGGTGGTGCTCGAGGATGACGTGTTTGTGGGGCCCAATGTCACATTCTGCAACGACAAGTTCCCACGAAGCAAGCGATACCTCGCCGAGGGGCATGTCCTGAAGACGGTGGTGTGTAAGGGGGCGTCCCTCGGTGCCAACTGTACCATCCTTCCAGGTGCCCTTCACGCCCCCCCCCCCAATCGAGGCACCACAACAACGCTAGACCAAGAATCAAACTCACTGCCTGTCTTGCTTCTCGTTCTGGGGTCTGTGTAGGCATTCGCGTGGGTGTGGGCGCCATGGTGGGCGCTGGTGCCGTGGTGACACACGACGTACCTGATGATACGGTGGTCGTGGGGAACCCTGCACGTCACTTACGCTTCACCACCGAGCGACTGGGTGACGGCCTGGAGAGCACAGGAGATCATCATCAGCCCTCCTCCGCTTCTTCATCGTCAGCACCGGCACCACTTTCTTCTCCAACTGCCTCCTTCTCTTCGCATGCTTTGAAGGACGTCCCTTCGGTGAAGCTCCTGCGCTTCCCTGAGTTCCACGATAAGAGGGGTGTGCTCACATTCGGCGAGTACGGGAGTCACCTGCCTTGGAGCCCAAAGCGGTTCTTCCTCGTCCATGACGTCCCTCTCAACACTGGGCGGGGCAAACATGCCCACTTGACCACTCATCAACTGGTAGTTTGTGTTTCGGGACGAGTGTCCATTCTGGTGGATGATGGACACGCCAGACAAGGTGACATAACCCCCCCCCCTCCCCTCAGTTCTATCCATTATGGTGTGTGTAGCGGTGTGGTGGTTGACATCCTTCTCCTCCCTCTTCCAGAGGTGGTGTTGGATCGTGCCAACGTTGGGCTGTTGATTCCGCTCCTTACATGGAGTGAGCAACTGTACATTGCTCCTGGTTCAGTCCTCATGGTTTTATGTTCCCAGAAGCACCGGGGCTCCGAGGGCTACATCCATGACTACGCTGAGTTTCTCTCCATCAAACAGCAACATGACCAGAAAGAGTCCATTTATGCCGAAACGGTCCCCTTCCTCAACCTCAAGGAGGCCACAGCAGTGATGCGGGCAGACCTGAACGAGGCGTTTGAAGGCGTGCTGGATTCGGGCTGCTTTGTGCTGGGCGCTGAGGGTGCAGGACCAGTTGTGCTTTCTGATCAGTGATGTGAACGCGGGTGACACAGCTCACACGTGCACGTCTGTGGTGGGGGGCAGTGGAGACATTTGAGAAGAAGTGGGCGCAATACTGCGGCGTGGAGCATTGCATTGGCGTTGGCAGCGGACTTGCCGCTCTTCACTTGATGCTCGCGGCGGCTGGGCTCAGAGAAGGAGACGAAGTCATCGTGCCAGCCAACACCTACATCGCCACCCTTCTTGCCGTGTCCGCCGTCGGCGCAAAGCCAGTGTTGGTCGAACCCCACGGCGTGACTTACAATCTCAACCCGGATTTGGTGAAGCAAGCCATTACCAGCCACACCAGAGCCATCCTCTGCGTCGATCTCTACGGACAGCCAGCCGACATTGAGGCCCTCCAGCGCATTGCCACAGCGCACGGGCTGCTGTTGTTCACCGACTCGGCGCAGTCGCATGGCGCAACGGTGGCAGGAAGGAAAATTGGGTGCTTTGGCGATGCCACGGCATTCAGCTTCTATCCGAGCAAGAACCTGGGCGCTCTCGGCGAGGCTGGTGCAGTGACCACCAACAACGCTGCGCTAGCAGAGAAGGTGAGGTTGCTGCGGAACTACGGATCGGCGGTTCGCTACCACAACAAGTTCAAAGGCTACAACGAACGGCTTGATCCGCTGCAGGCGGCATTCCTTCAGCGCAAGATGGCCAAGTTGGATGAGTGGAACGCCGAGAGGGCCAAGACGGCTGAGTTCTATCTGGCAGAGCTTAAGGACCTCGCCTGGCTGACGCTCCCGCATGTTCCAGAATGGTGCACGCCCTCGTGGCACCTGTTTGTGGTGCGGTGTACGAAGAGGGACGCGCTGCAGGCGCACTTGAACTCGTTGAACGTGCAGACGATAGTGCATTACCCAATCCCGCCGCATCTCTCAGAGGCCTACGCCGACCTCGGCTTCGCGCGTGGCTCCTTCCCCATCACTGAGGAGCTCGCCAACACAGTTCTCAGCATCCCAATCTGCCCCTTCCTCAGAAATGACCAACGTGCCCGCGTCGTTATGGCCGTGCGGACTTTCGACTTCAATTCTGTCGCTTAAGCGGGATGAATGGACCCCTTTTTCATCATAGGAATTGTGGATTAACATTAAAACATGTTTGTTGGGTTCATGTTGAGTAAAACAGTTTATGTTGCAAGCAAACCATGTTTGTTGTATTAATGTTGTGAGCACAATATGTTTGTTGTCTTCCTTTGGTGACAAAACATGTTTATGTTGTGTTTATATTGGTGTTTTATTCAATAATTACCACCACTAGGCTAAAGTTCTTCATTTGAGTCATTACGAGCCACATCAGCAAAATATCATTCAGCACTATCCGCATCAAAAAAAGAAGTTTATGTAAAACACAATTAAAAAACGTGCTACGCCTCGGTCTCGTCGTCGTCGGCGGCGTCGAGGTCGATCTCCTCCTCGTTTTTGGTGCTGGCTGATGATGATGATGACGTCAGCTGTTGTGGCGGCTCAAGCTTTTGTCGCTTGCTCTGTCCCTCGTGATGGGCCTCACCTGCGCCTTCACCATCGTCATCGTCGTTGACGTTGTCGTCGTCGCCCTCGTCGTCGAGCGCGAGGTCAATCTCCTCCTCGTTCTTGGTGGAGAGTCCTGTCGAGAGCAGCGGGGCCAGCGTCAGCGTCGCCCCCGCCACGGCGCCCACTAACGGCGGCAGCGGCAGAGGCTGGCCTGGCGCAAAGCCCTGTGATGGCAGCAGTGGCGGCGGTGGCTGGTACTGGTGGTGCTGTGGTCGCGGCGGCGGCGGTGCCTGTTCAGCATAGGCCACGAACAGGTCCGGCAAGTCGAGCAGCGCCAGGAAGGCCTCTCGCTGCGGCGACGCACACAACTCGCCCGCCGGCCGGCCTGCACTCATGAGTTTAAATAAAAAGTAGAAATGAGTAAATATTTATGAAAACATTATTATTGATATTTTACAATGATTCCACTTCTTTAATAGAATAATTCAAGTGCGTACCTCGTGGGTTGTCGCCGGGCGCGTGGGAGGGCGCGACGGGCGCAAAGTTGTGCGGCACGCGCAAGCCCTCGTCCGGGCGGAGCTCCGCCACGCGCTTCCGCACCCACTCGAGCTCCTCCTCCGTCGGCCGATAATCAAATCTGCCGACACCGCACGCGCACACATCTCGCGTCAGCCGTTGGCCGCGCGTGTCGTGTCGTGTCGTGTCGTGTCGTGCGACGCACCTGCCGGGGCCGGTGGAGGGCTTGGGGAGGGTGACGCGGCCGCGGGAGAAGGAGAGGAGATGGTTGGTGGACTTGGTGATGGCGAGCCACTCCTCGTCGTAGGTCAGCTCGCGCGGGCCCGTGGCCGCCGGGAACTCCCACACCTGGAGGAAGTTGCGGTTGGCCATCACCTTGTCCAGCGCCAAAAATCTGGTCGTCTGGCCGCCCGGGTGCTGCACGACCGCCGCGAACTTGACGTGCATGTGCGCCGCGAACCAATACTGCAGAGCCGACACCGCGTGAGAACAAGTGCGCGTGTGCGGCACGCGCGTGCGATGCGCGTATGCGGGGGGGGGGACATCGTGCCTCGGGCTGGAGAGTGTGGAGGAGCTGCTCGCCGGGCGGAGAGCCGAACACGCCAGACTCGATCTCGTTTCGGAGGAAGGGCTTGCAGCGCAGGAGCTGGGGCTTGTCCCCGTGGTAGGCGATGCCGCGCGGCCAGTCGTGCGACAGCATCACGTCCAGTCTTCGCGTCAGCTGCGCAGCATTTTTCAAATTTTTTGTTAGAATAAAATATTTTTTGATTCGAAGTAGGAGAAGATGAAAGAGGACGAGATGCAGTTGCGACTGGTGCCGCTCGAGTGCTGCTCCAAGTAGAGGAAGAAGAAAAAGGGGGAGAACGAACCTGCATCAACTTGAAGACCTCGAACTCGCGGATATGGTACACGCTGCGCATGGCGTCGTCGGTGTAGGGCGGCATCTCGTAGTGGCCCTTGTCGTAGTCGAACTTCTTGTAGATGCCCGACAGGCCGCCAATCCTCAGGCCGCCGAAGTTGACCACGCCGGACATGCCCAGGTAGTAGATGTTGGGGGCCACCCACCCGCCATAGTACCTATGACGCGCCGCACAAAGATCCTCGTCAAGGTGAGAGAAGAAGGAGCAAGTTGTGAAGGAGCCAAGTGTGTACAGCTCGGTAAGGTGGTTGGAGGCCTCATGGTTGCCGCCAACGAAAAGGGTGAGCACGGGGGCCACGACTTCGCCCGAGTAGTACTTGTAGAAGGTGTTGATGCGGCGGTACTTGGGCGGGCACGCCAGCGCGTTCAGGTCGGTCATGTTGCGCACAGCCTTGCTCGAGAACACAGCGCGACCAGAGCTCGGGTGAGAAATGGACAAGAAGCTATGCGTAGAAGTCGCTGTGCAAACGCACCTGGAAGTCACCACAGCAGAGGACCAGGTCGATCTTGATGTTTTGCCGCTCCTGAAGGTTGAGGATGGACTCGTACATGGCATCCAACTCGCCATGGACGCACCCGATGATCACCACCTAGTCAAGCATCAAGGCCGCGGCACGGACAGTGAAAATGCTGCCGTTTGCAAATGCAGTCGAGTGCAATGTACCTTAAGTCCGGTCGTGGGATCAGTCACGACCTCGGGCTGTGGTGGCGCAGATTGAGGGTTCGACGCTCCCTCCTCCAGAGCAGGGACCTGTTGT
Organism: Acanthamoeba lenticulata; assembly: GCA_002179805.1. Taxonomy (NCBI): domain Eukaryota; phylum Discosea; order Longamoebia; family Acanthamoebidae; genus Acanthamoeba; species Acanthamoeba lenticulata. Next base: position 304 of record NAVB01002454.1, on the reverse strand, counting down.
TGGCCTCCCGCAGTGGGCGCGTCGGCTTCCATCTTTTTCCGATCAAAGAAAAAACGGCTTTTCGGGTTTCTTTTTCAGTGTTTCTGTATCAACAGAGGACGACTAGAGGAGCGCGAGGATCACCGCTGCCGATCACTCGAAGTGGGTCGACGCAAGAATCTGCCTCCATCAGCATTTCGGCACCTCAGCAGCTCGGCTCGTCCATTAATTTCCCCCCATTACCACGCATCATCTTCATCCGTCACCTCCTTGAATTGATTCAACCATGGCCCAAAACATGAGCGGATCGCCCCATCGCACCCGC
>NAVB01002451.1:0-12562 GCA_002179805.1 Acanthamoeba lenticulata | reverse complement strand
TCCCGCGATGATAAGGAGAATGGAGGGGAAGGAGTTACCTCATCTGGCGCTTCACGTCTTTGGGGACACCATCGGCGCCTTCGCACTCGTCGCCGAACTCGTCATCAAGCACATCAGAGTCGTCGAGGGGAATGGAAGCCTTTTCTACTGTTTTCTTCTTCTTGGTGCGGGTGGGCTTGGGGGCGTCATCGATTATGAACTGGCCTTGGTGCTGCTGCTGTTGAGAGAAGGTGTCGGCATTTCGCTTCTTTGTCGGAGGAGTGATTTGCTGCGGTGGGGGAGGTCCAGTGTCGCGCTGTTGGTCGGGACTAGGTTCGGGCGAAGGTTGGAGAGGTTCTTGTGGTTTGCTTTCGGTTCCTGCGCACGCACGAGTTGGTTTTAGATGAGGTGTAAATTTACACTTCGAGCGTTCCCCCCAAAAATCAATCAATGCCCTCTTCGGCAGCCTATAAAGCCACACACAAGCCCTCTTCCTTGAATTTCGATTTGTATTTCGATACACACCTTTTATCATTGATGGTCGGCCCAAGATGGAGAAAAGTCGTACCGAGACGAACAGGAGGCAAGGGCTCGGGGTGCGACCAAGCGCTGGCTGCTTGTGGGGTGTGGCGGTGGTGCTGCGGCTGGAGGGGCGCTTGCGCGGAATAAGCATGATGATGGTCCCCCACATTATAACGCGAGTCGCGGTTGCCATTGGCTTGCAAAAGAGATGGAAGATCCAGGTGAGATGACGAGTCGTCAAAGGGCAAGGAGAGCATATTAAACGGCCCATTGTCGTCCGAGTAGGAGACCGAGGAGCCGCTGATGGGCAAGTGTGGCGGAGCGCTTCCGTGAGGCGGGGAGGCTCCGCGGCCAAGAGACCCAGAGCCTTGTTGGAGTGTAGTACTCTGCCGAGAAGAAGCGGGACCCACACCTCCTCCGCCGGACGTAGTCAGACCGTGGGTAAGAGGTGGTGGCTGATGATGGGCAGGGCGCAGTTGATGCGCATGTTGTGCATGTTGTTGCTGCTGGGAGGCGGACGACGCCATAGAAAGCCCGTGCTGCGCGTAGAGTTGCTGTTGTTGGTGATGACGCGCCTCGTGCATGGGCGGGGCGTGTGTTGCGTCTTACCGGCGGTGCGAATACGTAATCGGCTACGCACGTTCGGGTAGGCTTTGCGTGTGTCCAGCGCACGAGCGACGCCTTTGACGCATCTAGCCAATCTCCAGCGGAGCTGAGAAGCGCCTTCTTAACACGACAAGCGGCAGCCCTTCTTTAGGAAAATACCTCACGTGGAATTGATCAAGTTCGGAATCTCTCAGTTTCACGTTACTAGGACACAGGAAGAAAGAGGGGAACAAAAATGAAAAAACTAGCTCTGCGAAGAGAGAAAAAGAGAATGCAACAAAGGCCGATACGGCCAGGCAGACGCTCGGCCGAGAGGTGTCTCACACGACGTTGTCACGGTAGAACTCATTGTGCTTGCGGGCGATCTCTGCTGCTTTGCTTTCGCGTGAGTCGCTACGGGCGTGTTTGCTTGTCTTTTCGTAGCAGCAGTGCTTGAATGGACGCCATTTTGTGAAGCCCGTCTGAAGAAATGGTGGTGTGAGCTCTTTCGTTACATACACACAAACACACAACACGAAAGCATCGGGGTTCGTTCAAGCAGCGCCATCAACAAAGGAAGAAGTTAAGGTACCACGAGGAGGAAGAAAGCAACAATGTAGGACACAGCGAGGACCAAGAGGCCCCACTCGTTAAAGGCAAGTGTGAGGCCAATTGCTGTAGAATTCGAGGCCACGATGAAGAAGGCGGCTATGATCCTCTCCACCCCAGAGAAGCTCAAGCGAGCACAAGTACAGGGCATTGTCAGAGAGATAGATGTAAGTACTCAGGCTGATGGGACCGGTGTTTGTTTTCTGCACGCGATGGTTTGAAAGGTTGTATGACCCAAGCCGTGCTACTGCGCACGCAGCACGTTTTTACGGTGGCCACCACCCCTTAGGAGATGGCAAATTGCCCTCGATTCTCGTGGGCCTGCCCGCGCTCGCGGCCGGTCCGTGGCCGGTCAGCAGCATTAGCTCCGACATAGTTGTGGCACATAGCGCATTGTAAATCTGCCATCCCACGAAATCTCGAAGAGCAGACCCACTGGCATGCTAGCGCGACTTGCCCCTGTGGAGACAGCACTTGTCGAGCACGGTGCGGCCGCACCCAAGCGCTGGGGGGGGGGGAGGAGGCAGCAAGGGGCACCAGGGGTTTTAAGACCAGGGGTCTTGATTCATTTTCTGCTTTAGCTCCCACTGTGCCCTCTTTGCCTCTCGCTCAGCTTTTCGTGCTGCCTCGATCTCGGGCAACGACACCTTGGTGAGGCCCTTCACGCACAGATCCTCCCGACTCTCGTCCTGGCAAAAAAGAGAAGGGGGGGGGGCGACCTGAGTGATCCAGGCCTCACCTCAGGTACTATGGATGTGGGGAAGGGAGGAAGTACGATAGGCCCAAGAAGAACAATGTTGTCGCCACGAACAACGAACAACCCAAGGTTCTTCTCTGCGTACTGTTCGCCGACATAAATGCGCTCGATTGTTTGCTCCAGTACCAGATTTGCTGTAAAGAGCACGACCACACTCTCAATGAGCATTTGGAGCCGCTCATGAGGTTGGTGTTTGGGGGGGGGAACACCATATTGGTCGAAAGAACGCAAAATGCCCAGCAGTTTACGCCCGTCTTGAAGAACGACCAAAATCCGTTGGTCCACCTCTTCTACCAGGCTCACAGTGCCGGGCAAGAAGGTGAGGTCGTCGATCTCTTCGGAAACAACCTGCTCTTGACGATTCATTGAGTTGCGCCACGCAATGAACTGATCGATCAGTTGGCGATATTTTCTTATGTTTTCGTGGGTTCATTTTCTTCTTGTTATTTCCTTTTCCGGGACAAGCCCCACATATTCATCTCCACATCAGAAAGATGAAGGCCTCGTTTGCCCTGCGAAGTATGCCGCTGTCTTGGGGACTTCCTGCTCGAGGTTCGCTGGCTGTAAGGAGTGGTCAGGCCGTCACAGCTTCTCTTCAGTCGCGTGCCGCTGGGCGGCGGTTGTTTGCGGACGCGGCGGCCGGAGGCACGATGGCGCAGATCAAAGAGCTTCGTACGCGTACGGGCGCCGGTGTCATGGACTGCAAGGAAGCTCTTGCCGCTTCCGGGGGTGATCCGGCCAAGGCCGAGGCGTGGCTTCTTGACAAAGCGCGAGCGCGGTTTGCCAAAAAAGCCGAGCGGCCCACAACCGAGGGCGCTCTCGCCCTTGGACTCAACCCGTCTTCGTCAGCCGCTGTTCTCGTAGAAGTCAACAGCGAGACGGACTTTGTAGGGCGGCTCGAGGGGTTCCAGCGCGTGACCCTCGACGCTGCAGAGGCCGCTCTGGCACATGCCACCGAAGTGGCGGCCCCGGAAGCGGGCCAGGGCCCGCACCACCTCGAGCCCGCGTGGCTCTCGGCTCTTACGCCCGGGGGCTCTGTGGACAACAACAACAACAAGACCGTCGCCGACAGCATCATCGCTCTCTTCATGCAGGTGGGTGAGAACATGAAGGTGCGACGGGGCGTGCTCCTCCGAGCCGCCGGCCCGCAGGGCGTCGTGGGAGCCTTCGTTCAGGGAACGGGCCTCCCCAACACCGGCACCCTGGGCGCCCTCGTCGCCCTCGAGACTCGTCCCGCGCCTCCTTCTCCCGTGCGTCCTCCTCCCCCTCCCGGCGCGTCTCCTTCCCCCTTGTCCCCCAGAGACTTGCTTTAACGCCCATTTAATTTAACTTGTTACTTCAAAAAAGGAGCAAGTGAGCAGCAGGCTGGTGCCGCTCGCCAACGCGCTCGCTAAGCATGTGGCCGGGATCAACCCCAAGTACATCGCCCCCGAGGATGCCCCCGCAGCCGAGGTGTGTGCCCTCTCTTCTCTCACTCTCTCTCTCTCTCTCTCCCCCCCCTCAATAAGTCTTCTTCTTCTTCTTCTTCTCTCTCTCTCTCTCTCTCTCAAATGGCAAGGCGTCGTCGATCCTTCGGTCATCCTTCATCTGCCTCTTGGTGCTTTGCTTCTTATTGTTGTGTTCTTATTTTCCAATCATTTAGCTGAATTGTGTTGGGGGGGGGGGAATGCACCAACAACAGGCGAAGGAGGAGCATGTGGTGCTGGAGCAGCAAATGACCTACGGCGAGGAGACGGGCACCGTGCGGGAGCTGCTGGCGCAGGAGGGCGCCAAGCTCGGCGGCCAGGTCCACCTCACGCACTTTGTGCGCTGGAAAGTGGGCGAGGGCCTGGAGAAGCCCACCATCGATTTTGCCGCCGAGGTCGAGAAGGAGGTTCAGCGCTCCAACAAGCAGTAGCACTGGTTCGGCCTCTGCCTACTCATGCGCCCGCCTCTCCCACGATGAGGATGACACCATCACGGCGCGCTCATCACACCACTCCTGCGGAAATGCCTGGCGCTCGTGCTCCGCATTTTGATCAGAAAAAAACGAGTTTTTTCTGTTTTTTTGCAGTTTTTTCTTCTTTGTTCTTTCTGCCACTTCTTTGTTCTTTCTGCCACTCTCTCTCTTGCCCCCCAAGACGTGCACTTGCGGCCGCGTGTTGATAGAAGTCAAGGGTAGACGGGAATGTCGCGCGCGACGGCTTCGCCCGTGCGGCCGACGGCTTGGGCTGTGGAGCCAGCAGCGCCACTCGCGCCGGCCAGGCCCTGCGGCACGGCAGCCGTACGCCAGGGTTCGGCATAGAGAGGATTTCCGATGGCGACGGGGGTGCCTCCAGGCCCGGCCATGTACGTGGCTGGCGCATAGCCTGCCGCTGCCGCAGCCGGTACTGCGGCGGCGTAGGGTGCTCCCGCCACGGGGGCGGCTGTAGTTCGTACCACCGTCGGGCGGCGCTCTCTCCTCCTCCTGTGCCATTTGTGTCAAAAACACGCACTGCCACTATCTCGCTTTGGGGGGGGGAGGAAAGTCACGAACCAAAGCAGAGGGAGGAGGATGAGAGGCAGGACGCAGAGCAGGAAGAGCAACAGAATCGCGGCCGGCACGCCGATACCCACGCCCAGCGCCACACCGAGCGCCACAGCGGTACCGCTGCCCCCACCTCCCCTGTGGCGGAGCACAATGGCGGTGCGAGCGCCGCTGGTGGTGCGGTTGCACGTTTCGAGCCCGGTGCACGTGAGGATACCGAGGCTCGACACGGCGCATGCGTCGTTGGCTGCCGGTGGTGGCCAGCGAAGAGAGAGAGAGAGAGAGTGAGGGGAGGGGGAGCGACATGACACGCGGTGAGCGCCCAGACTCGCAGCAGCAGCAGCAGCCACGTGCACACATCTCCTCAGGAGGGGCCGCGTTACCGGTGCAGGTGTCACCATCGGTGCAGCCCAAGCAGAGGCACGAGGAGCCACACGGAAGGCCGTAGGGGAGACACGGGTCGGAGCTCAGGGCGAGGGACGATGAAGTGGCGCACAATGCCGGTACCGTTGGGCGAGTGCCCAGCGTCTGCGCACTGCTGCCACTTGGGAGAGCGAACGTGCGCTGGAAGCTGCCGTAGTCCCAGCTGGTGGAGGAGAGCGTAGCGGCTGACAGTTGCGGAAACGATACTCCCGACAGGGACTCGACCTGGCACCCGTCGGCGCAGGCCACGTATCTCAGGCCCTTGAGAGAGTGTCGCGTTCAGTTTCACTTGGCTGCAAGACTCGTTGGATTGTGGGGGGGGGGGAATGTACGGAAGCAAAGTCCTCAAGAATAGTGAAGGATGAGGTGGCCGAGTAGGGCACCGTGTAGAGGATAGCCTCTTGGCCAGATGCTGCCCAGTACTGCAGGGAAGAGGCCGAGTAGGACCGGCCAGCCGAGCCAACGAGGTCCGTCACGAGGACGTTCTGCGCTTGAAACGACTGCGCGCTGGCACCAGTCACGGCCAGCAGTACCAACAGCAAGACGCTGGTGGAGGCAGCCAACTTAGCGGTCATTTGCATGTTGGGTCAACAGAGTTTGGTACGAAGAGCGTCGATTGGGGTGTGTGAGAGACGATCGATACTGGGACGTGATTGCTCTCTCTCTCTCTCTCAAATGTCTGGCTGACTGGTGAAGAAAAAGGCCACCTCTTATGCGGGCGAGCGAAAGCCCCAAAGTGGGCGTCGGCAGCTGATGGCAGAAGTGCCGGCGGATCAGCGCCAGGTCTGCTGCCTTCATCGATCTGGGCCTCTGCCCCAATCATCTGCTTGGCTCAGCCCGCTGGGTTCGCGATCTCCCATCAAGCGTCTTCCATTCACGCAGGGTGAGCCTAGTGACGGCACTGTTAGGACGATGACATCCACGATGAGACGACCACAGCTGCTCGAGTTGTCGTCTGACTGCTGTGCTCCCTGAAACGTCAGTGCGCGTGCTTAGGGTTGGCCCGTTTTTTTTTAAAGCTCTCGGAAAACAATCGAAGAGGAATCTTGGCCCCCCCCCAACGCTGTCCCCACGCGTGTGCTACCTGGAGTCAATAGTTGTCGCCCAAGGCAGACTGGAGGTCGCCCTGCACACATGAGTCGTGTACGCGCAATGTGTGAGGGCTGGAGGAGCACGAAACCTCTTGCTTTCGTTTGAAGAGGGGAGGGAGGGGGGGAGTGCCTGGCTGTAGTCTTCTTCCGGTGGGGGATAGGTCGGGTTTGTACGGGGTGCCCCGGTGGCGAAAACGCCTGGCCCTGTGGGCACATCTGCCACGCGTATCGTCCTGTTCCTTCTGCCATGTCCCAAAAGAGACGCGGAAGGAGGTCAATGTTGTTGGCGATGGTATGTTGGGTCTGGCCAAGCTCCGTACCGACGACGTTTGTGGAGGAACCACAGGGCGATGGCGAGCGGTACCAGAGCCAATAAGACCACCACCGGGATGCCTGATGTTGTCGTGGGAGAGAGAGAGAGCGCTTCATTAATCAATAATTTGCTGGCCAGAGATGGGGATGGGAGCGAGAGAGAGAGAGAAAGCATCGTACCGACCCCCAGGCCCACGCCCAATCCGATGGCAACAGCCGCGCCGTTACCACCGCCGTGCTTCTTCCTTCGATTGACGACGACCACTTCCGTTTGTCTGCGCGACCTCCTCGGCAACTGTTCTTTTTCCTCCTCCTCTCCCTTCTCTTCCACATCTTGCTGGTCTCCCTCCCCCATGGTGGCCCGGCTGGCCCACCGGCACAGCGCCGGCCTCTGCTTGATGCCCGTAGCTTTGCACGGCGGCTGGTCCAGAAGAGCTCCGCCGAGCTCGGCTTCCTCCTCTTCCACCACCGCGGTTTTGTCCGACGGCTCCAGGTCATGGCCATCATCGCCAAGGGGCAGATCTCGGACGAGCTCCGGCACGAAGAACAGCTCCCACTCGACAGCCCCATCCCAGACGCGCAGGCTGTCCCCCCCCCGGCGCACATCACATCACCCAAGAGTCAGATCAGCTTCCCCCCCTCTAGCCAGCGAGCTCTCCCTCTGATCAACCTCCCTCCCCGGTACCGGATGGGCAGAGGCGGGACGACACTGACCAGGACTTTGAGCTCCCAGGTGCCGCCATCGAGGAGGAGCACCACCCCGCGCGGGTCGGCGTAACGTTTGCCCACCTCCTGGGTCGGCACTCGAGGGCGTTCACGCAGAGAACGAAGAGCCGCCGTAGCATTATGGAGCCGCTCCGCCATGAGCTGAGGCAACCGAGGGGCGGCCCTTTGGCAGTCATGCTGAGGGCTGACCCGACAGAGGCTAGGAGGCTGGGCACCCACAGGTCGGTGAGACGTGCGATTACGGCTGAAAGTGTGTGTGCACACATTTTGTCGAGAGAGGACGGGTAGAGGGAGGTGCTAGGTACCAGCCGATTGGCGGGATCGCCGTGGTGGTGCGGAGGGCCAGTCCACACCAAGCTTGTGAACGCCACGTCGCCTCCTTGCGGGAGGGCGAGTGCCCAGCCCTCAGGAGAGGAGCGGAAGTCACGAGCCAGAAAGACGCAACCCTGCTCAGCTGTGCGCGTGCGCTCGTTGAGAACCGTTTCCTTGACCGTGACAGAGGAGGCCATAAAAGCTCCACCCCAAGGTGCGGGCTGCCGGTGCCGGCTCCAGGTTTCGAGCGGTCCGGTGAGCGGGTCCAGCCACAGAAGAGGCGCGGCGAAGATACCCACAAGCACGAGCAAACACACGGAGCAGGGAATGCACGTCATCAACATTGGGAGGAGCAACCTGTCTTTAAAGAGCCAGAGGGTGCTGTAGTGTTGGCGAAAAGAACTTATGCGTAACCGCTCCTCCTGGAGTGGTTAAGAGAGACTGGCCTCAGGTGGACGTCCATGTGCAGACGACCGAAGGGCGGAAGGGAAGCTCGAGTATAGCAGGAGGTCTCCGCCTGAGCCCGCCGCGGAAGAGGCTGTGGTTGCGGCGGAAGGTCCGCTGCCTTTCCTCTTGCTCTGACGGACGTGCATAGCTGACATTCCTGGGCTTGAGTTCTGAATTTCTTCTGCGTCCGCCGAGCCGAGATTTTGTTGTTGCTTCCGCCGTTTCCGTTGTGCAGGCACATCCCCTCCTGTCCGCCAGTCCCACATAATCTTTCCTTCACATCATGCCTAAGTCCCGCCGAAACAAGCTGGGTTCGTTGTTCGAGTCAAGTCCCAATTCTTGAATCGCGATTTAATTTTGTCGCATCCCCGTGATTTTTCCTCGTACGATGTTTGATTTAGATGACCCCTAACGCTGGTCGTCTATACGTGGGGGAAACCATTTGTGGTCTTGGTGTGGCATCGGGATTTGTGCTGCCCAGTCGCCCTGACCAAGACCGAGAAGAAGGTTGGGCGACGGAAGGAGGCGCTGGTGGACAACCTGCGGAAGGCAATGGAGGAGTACACCGCTGCCTACGTGTTCACCTTCGAGAACATGCGGAGCAGCCAGTTCAAGCAGGTGCGCACGCGCTGGAGCGGCTCGCGCTTCTTCCTGGGCAAGAACAAGGTCATGCAGATCGCTCTTGGCCGCTCCGCTCAGGACGAGCCCGCCCACGACCTCCACAAGCTCAGCCGCGTACTCTCCCTGCTCCCCATTGTTCTCCGTTCTCTGTCTCTCACTGCTCCCTTTTCTGCCCCCAAACAGCTTGTCTCTCCTTTCCTCTTTTTTTTTTTTTTTTGGAATGATTTTTGCTGACTTGGCGCCACTTGGCTTGGGCGGTCCTTTGGGGGATTCTCGACGCAGCAACTGACGGGCAGCTCCGGCCTGTTCTTCACCAACAGTCCTGCCGATGAAGTGACCACGTACACACCACAGCACCCCCCCCCCCGGCCCTCCCAACATGTTTTGGCCTGGTGTGGTGCCAGTGCTTGTTGTTCCTGCTTTTTTGTTGCCAATGGGGATTACTCGTGGGCGCTGACGGACCGACTCGCGGTGAAACGATGACTGGATCACTCGTGGAACACACAACAGATTCTTCAACAACTTCTCGGAGACCGACTACGCGCGAGCGGGTGCGCAGGCGACGCAGACGGTGGAATTGCCGGCGGGCCCTCTGCCCCAGTTTGCGCACTCGATGGAGCCGCACCTGCGGAAGCTGGGGCTGCCCACGCGCCTTAACAAGGGCGTCATCGAGCTCGACCGCAACTACACAGTGTGCAAGGAGGGCGCCACCCTCACCCCCGAGCAGGCCAAGATCCTCGTACGTGGGGTTTGCCACCCGAGAGAGTCTCTGCTGGCGTGCCGGACGACGGCCCTCGTCTGCCGTATGGGTGTCCATGACTGACGGGAGGGCTCTCCTCTCTACTTGCTTGGGTCGGCGTGTGGTGGTGGTGGTGGTGGTGAACGTCGCAGAAACTGCTGGAGATCAAGATGTCGCAATTCTGCATGACCCTCAAGTGCGTGTGGCGGCGCACGGGCGACGTGGCCACGGGCGAGGGCGTTTTTGAGATGTTGGTCGATGAGGAGCAAAGCGCTGCCGGCGTCTCCTCCTCCGGCGTGCATGTCATCTCTCTCGGTGGTGATGAAGATGACGACGAGGAGGAGGACGATGATGACGACCTCTCCGAGTAGGCAAACAAAACAACAAACAAACAAACAAAAGAAATAAATAGTTTTTGGGAAGAGAAATCGTCACATCGCCGTAACACCAGCTCGCGTGGGGGCTTCCAGAAGAGGATGGACTAGGCGAGGGTCGTGTAGCGGCGGTGTCGTCGCCAACGCACGTAGAGAATGACGAGGCCCACCACGAAGGCCACCACAAGCACGGCACCGATCACTGACCCCGCGATGATCAGATTCTTCTCCGTCTCCGGCATTGAGTCTGCCCCCCGCCCAACCAACCCACCCACAAGCAACAACATCACCAACTGCGGTCTCCAAAGCTGCGGACGGGAGAGGATGAATTTTGTGCATAAAATATAAACATACCGTCCTCGATGGAGAAGAACCACGGACTGCCGCGGATGTGAGTGCCGGCCGTGGTGACGCTGAGGCGGTAGTGACCAGTCCGCGGCACGCTGTAGGTGACGCCATAGGTGCCGTTCTGGTAGTCCTCCACGCTTCCGTCCCCCCGATAGCCTGTCAAACAAACACAGAACACGCGGAATACAAAACCAAAAGTATTCAAATAAAAGTAGTAGTCGCGGTGGCCGAGTGTAAGACAGAGAGAGAAAGAAAAAGAGAGACTCGCTGTTGCGTCAGGAAAGGGAGGGGGGGGCGATTTGGATTGGGGGGGGGGGAGAGAGGCAGGAGAGAGGGCGGACCATCGAAGCGGTCCGAGAGGTTGACGGCAAATTGGGTGCCGCCGTGGCCGAGGGCATTGCCGTAGACGTCAAAGGTGACGAGGGTGAAGTGGAGGGGCGTGTTGGTGGTCTGGTGCGCCAACCCGGCGCCGCGCGCCACGCAGTCCGGGGCATAGAGCGCGCCCGGCGCCATCGTGACCTCGAACGGGCTGCCCTTGATGTCTCTGCATTCCATGCATTCCCCCAAACAAACCCACCACTACCATCAGCGGCTGGCCAACACCAAAGCAATGATCGATTCCAATTGGACCCGTCTTCTCTTCTTGATCATGATGATGGGGCTGATGCCCTTCTATTATTTCTCTAGATCTAGTTGAAGCCCGCATTTGGGGTGGACGGAAGGTACGTACTGGTCATCGAGCGAGACCCGGATGGAGTAGCGGCCGGCCACCACGGTGGAGTAGGTGACGAGGAACTTGCCCATGTCGTCGGCCTCCTGCGTGATGTTGTAGGTCACCTCGCCCTGCGCACTCGCCGCTCCCGCCACCCCCTGCCGCGTGAAGCTCACCACGAACTTGGCTGATGGTTTGGGTGGTGTGCGTTTGTGTTGTTGTGTGTGTATGTGCCCCCCCCCCCCAATACACCCAACGCGCGCCACTGGCGTCAGCTCCACCAGCGCGGCCGGGAGCGCGCTTGCTCATGCGCGAGAGAGAGAGAGAAAGAGAGAGAGAGAGAGAGAGAGACGCTACCGGAGGAGTGGGTGACGTTGTTGCCAAAGGGGTCGCGGGCCTGGATGACGAATGAGCCCGTCTGGGCGACCTCTCCGCCGGCGAGGCCCGGTCCGTAGGCCACGCACTCCGGGCCCCACGTGGTGTTGCCTGCGCCACACACAGACATACATACACGCGGTCATGATCAGAACAGATGACCATCCCCTCACGCGGGATTCATCTGGAGGAGGGGGGGGGCGCACTGGAGACGACGTGGAGAGGGAAGGGGGCGCCGCCGATGGCCGCCCCATTGAGGGTGATGGCGAGCGAGTAGGTTCCGGCCGTCGTCACGGTGTAGTTGCCCACGTGGATGACGGAGCCGTTGAGGCCCGCCGCCTGCGCGATGGTGACCGGCACGCTGGCGTCGCCCGAGATCTGGGCCGCGAATGCGAAGTTGGCCGGGAGGCCGGTCGTGATGGTGTTGTTGAACCGGTCGCGCGCCACGAGCGTGAAGTTGCTCGGCTGGCCCGCCACCGCCACCGACAGGCCGGTGCCCTCCGCATAGCTCTCGGCCGCCTCCGGGTCGGCCGGCACGATCGTCACGTTGGCCCACGGCGACCCTGCCCTCCCACCACCACCACCACCACCCCCCCCCCGTACTGCGTGAGTCTCCGCCCAAGAGGAAAGAAAGAGAAATAGAGAGGAAAAGGACGGCAGGCTCACCGTTGACGGGAGTGGCGTCGGAGCCGTTGGCAAAGATGATCTGGAGGGAGTAAACGCCCTGCTGCTCGATGGCGTAGTTGGCCGAGTAGAGGCCCTCGCCGGCGGGGCCCGTGAAGTTGACCTCGAGCCCGTTGGAGAACTGCCCCACAAAGTGGCCCGCCACAAGCGCCGCGCCCACCTTGTTGCCGTAGGCGTCACGCGCCTGCACCTGCAGCCCCAGCTCCGCCCCTGGTGCCATCCCCCCCCCCACCCAACGAGGAATGAAGTTGGCTTTGGTGGTTTGGGGGGGGGGGATGCGAGGCGAGACGTACCAGCAGTCCCGCCCGAGAAGGCGCCAGAGGCCTCGCACTGCGCGGGGTCGATGGCCGCCGGTTCGAGGGTCATTGTCCACGGGCTCCCCTCGATCTCGCTCCCTGATGATGCGGGAGGTTGGTAGGTGGTGGTGGTGGTAGTGGTGT
>NAVB01002445.1:0-18858 GCA_002179805.1 Acanthamoeba lenticulata | reverse complement strand
GCTCCGGCAGGCCGCGGACCTCGCCCAGCGGGTGACTGAGCTGGAGGCGCGCGTCCGCCCTGTCGCTTAAACATGGTTTGACTTCTGTTTTTCTATTTGTTTTTTTGCATTAATAAGACGAATAAAATGCTAAAATATTAGTTGACCGAGGGCCGGGCCTCGAGGTTGAAGGGCCCGAGGCTCATGATGGGTCCCCCAAACTTGGGCCCGCCCACCCTGGGTTTGCCACGCGTGGTGAGCTGTGGGCCGAAGGAATGGGCGCTGGTGGAGGCACTTACCTGATCTGGAGCATGTAGACAGTCTCGATGTACTCGCGGTTGTCCGGCAGCTTGGAGGGGTACACGTGAGCCACCGGAACGCTGAAGGGGATCTTGAACCGGACGTGGTGCGTGCTCCGGAACTTGGCCTTAATGGGGAACCCAAAGGGCGACATCACTTCCGTCCGCACGGCGTCGCGCTTCTTCTCCGACCGCAACTTGACCAGGTTTTTCTTTTCCTGCACAACTCCCAGCATCAGCATCATAATAATCATGATAAGTATGCGCATTACCGTATCCTCGGGCAGGTAGCCCATGATGACGCTGTAGGTGACGTGACAGAGGGACATGGCCACCTCCTTGATGACGCGTAGCGAGTGGTTGCGGATCTCGAGCTCCAAGGGGATGTTGTCACCGACGTAATAGCGTCGTCGAGGCGACTTGGCCACCAGAACGACCAAGGCCGACGATCGCGACGGCACCTTCTTGACCTTACCTACACACTCGTAGTCCCAGAACGAATCCCTCCCGAGCCCTGACGTCGAGCGCCTTACGTGAGTCTCGAGTGTGCGTGTGCCAGCGACCACGAGTAGCGCTACCTTGGGGGTTGATGGCGTTATGGTGCTGTTCGAGCTTGAGCATTCCCGCTCGCTTCTGGTCGTTTACAGCTGTGAGGCCATGGCGGGTGTAGTTGACGACCACGTTCGTCCGCGGAGCCGGTCGGGGCGAGTTATTCGACCCTGGTCCTGGGGTCGTCAAAGCCTCAGATACGGCCGAGGCTGGCTCTTCAGGAGGCAAGTACTGCTCCCTGATTGCAAAACACAAAACACGCCCGTTGTTGGCAATGGGCTCAATGAAATAAGACAGAGAAACAAGAGCCATACTCTGCGTCGGCAGCAACAAGCAGAGCCACGTCATCCTGGGGCAAGGGGTGGCCCATGTGTCGGCGGATCGACATTTGCGCAAGCTTGTTGGCCATCGCCAGCGACACGCTCTTCCGCTGGTAGCCGCTGGTTGGCGGGAGCCGCACAGACTCAGCAACAGAGCCACAAGCAGCATTCTGGGCGAGATAGGAAACGCCTTACCCATGCATGTTGAAGCCGTTGTTTGCGTAGATGGGCAGTTCGGGCAGCTGGTTGATCATCGAGGCGCCTCGAATCATGCGCATGGGATCCTGGAGGAGCTGCTCTGGCTGAATCACGGTCGACCTCCGCCGCCACGAAGCCTTGGCAGCCAGGCGCAAACCTTCCTCACGGCGTTCGATCAAGCTCTTTTCAATGGCTTGCAGGAAGGCCAATACCGTATCGGCCTTGTAGAGGAGGTTGAGGATGATGGTGCCTGCCTCACAAAGCGTCAATAGGGTGGTGCATCAATATGGACTCTTTCCGCGCAAAGTACCCTGCTCCGTCCTGGCTGTTGTGAAGGGGCGTTTGAAGACGGTCAGGTTCATATCAGTGGCTACGCGGGAGAGCGAGGCTTGAGCTGAATCCATGGGTGCCTCGAGCTTGCTGCACATCACCCGAAAGACCTGAGGCTTTTTCAGCTGCCGACAACACTCTGTTGGGCGGGTCATCGCTTGTACGCACCCTCTCGAACCGTTCTTCGAGCGCTTGTTGCTCGGTCGTGTTCTGCATGCTGCGATGTGGTTCTCAGGTGAACCCTCGGCTTGAATTTTGGTTGTTTTTTCTTCTTCGTGCAGACACGTTCCATGCATTCTTTACCAAACAAGGATAAATAATAATTTTTTGCTTTTATATTTATTTATTTATTTATTGTTTAAATTTTGGCTGTGCGGGAACAGGCTCTCAATCTTCGAGAGGACGGAACCTGAAGTGCACGTCGGGCAGTTCGAGCTCGTCTCCCGTCTCGGCGTCCTCACCCTCCACCGAGAGGAGGATAAAGTTCTTCGACGCCGGGATCGTCTTCTTGTTCGAGCTGCACCAAATGTCCACCACCCTGCACACCAAAGGCGGAATCATCAGCAACGTACGAAGAAGTATGCATAAATCGTTCAAAATGAATCAATAAAAGAAATGAATACATAAAAGAAGGAAGGCCGTACGACTGGGAGAGGCGGGCCTTGTGGCCGGGCAGGTAGGACGTGTACATCAGACCCACTCCGCTGGCGATGGAGTTGACCACCACGCCGTGCTCCTCCTTGAACCGGTTGATCAACTCCTGCAGCCTGGTCTGCGGCGTCACCCCGGTGATCTCGATCTTGTCCCACTCCGTCCACCCGTCCTTCGGGTACGGCTTCGACCCCTGCAAATCACACATTAATCATGAATAAAATAGCCAAAAAAAAAGTGAAGAATAGACGTACATCAACGCCCTTGTGGACGGCGGGAGGAAGGGGCTCGGAGAAGGCCCAGAAGGGGAGGGCCAGGTTGACGAAGGCGTTCTTGAACTGGTCCACCTTCTTGTCGCCCTGCACGAGCTTGTAGAGCTCGAGGCACACCAGGCCGGTGATCATGGCCGTGGTGGTGGCGATGGCCGGGATGATCTTGCCGGCGATTTGCTTGGTCTTGTGCACGTCGGCCTCCTTGATGCTGTAGTTGCGGGCGCGCAGGTTGGACGCCGCGGTGATGAAGTCCATGTGGTGATTGGTGTCGTCGTCCTTCTCGAACGCGATGGGCTTCAGCCGCCAGTCGGCCGGCAGTTGTGCGCGGTCCGGTAGCGACGCGACTATGCGCGAAATGGCCTCCTCGTCGGCGTCGTGCTCATCGCCGCCGCTGCTCTGGTTCTCCTCCTGCTGGCCGGGCTCGGTCTGGATCTTGACCTTCTTGGGCGTGAAGGGCGGGACCGTGACGGTGGCAAGCGCAGAGTGGATCTCGTCGAGCGTGATGTGGTCGTCGAGGCCAAAGAGGCGGGCCAAGAGCTTGGCGCCGGCCACGATAAAGTCCATGTGGAGCGGGTCATCCTCGTTGAAGGTGATCACCCGCGGGAACCGCTTGGGGCCCGACCAGAACCGCACGCCGTTGGCGGTAATGTGGTCCTCGGGGAAGTTGTACGCCAGCTGGGCGATGTTGTGATTGAAGAGGTCCTCAAAATGGAGACGTGCCCAAGCGACGCACTCGCGGATGGTCATGTTGTTGGCCTTCTCGAGGTAGGCCGCGATGCCCTCGACCGTCTTCCGGAGCACGCCCACGTTGGTGTTGGCGCGCATCTTCTTGAGGTAGTCCGGGTTGTCCAGGTAGTTGTTGACGTCCTCGGCCTGGTTCTTGAAGAAGCCGCCAAAGAGGTCGCGCGCCCACTCGATCGTGTGCTCGATCTTGTTGGGGAAGTTCTTAAGCGTGCACATGGGGATTGTCTTCTCCGGCGGGTCCGCCGACGCCGAGTAAGACTCGGTCTTGTGCGGCAGCACGACCTGCGTGTTGGCCTTGGCGCCGAGCGTGCCCGACTCCAGCAGCGGCTTCCCGTACGTGACGCACTGGTAATCCGTGTACCGTCGCGCTTCCAGGTTGTCCAGCGCATTGCACACTCCGTCGAGCGACCGCCAGAAGACCTCGGTGAAGGTCTCCTCCGTCTGCACAGGGATCTCGTAGGGCGTCACGCGAATTTGCGGGTTCATTACCTTGATCGCCGCCGCAGCCGCCTGCGACTTCATTTTCTGTTTTTACCGAAAATAGGGTCTTAGCATTCAATTAAAAGAAACAATATAAAAACATAAACAAAAGACTTACCCCGATGTCGTAGTCACGGAAGAGGAACTGGCGGTTGAGGTTGGACTTCTCGATGTTGTCCATGTCGGTGACGTGGATGTTGCCGTGCTCGCCGCAGCCGAGACCCATCATGGCAAAGTTCTTCAAAAATTCGCAGCCCAATGCGCCCGCACCACACAAAAAGAACTTTTGCTGCCCGAGCTTCTCCTGGAAGGCGCGCCCAAACACGGCAATCTGGTTGTCGTAACGGCTGCCCACCTGGAATAGCGTAATCAATCGTCAGCCCGACAAGCCTCTCGCAAAAATGGCACCGGGGGGAGAGGGCTAAGGGAGGCGAGCAGCTACCGGCGCATGGTCAGCGAGGTTGAGTTCGCTGGGCAGGGCCTCGACGGCGTCAAAGTAGAACCACTGGTAAATCGGATGGAACTTGCCAGAGATCTTGAGCACCTCCTGCGCCGTGATGCCTCCGAAAAAGGCGTTCTGCACAGCAGGTTACAAATGTGAGGCGGTCATCTACGCGCTGCAGCGAGAAGAAACAAGGTACATACCATCGGGCAAAGGTCACCGCGGGAGAACATGGCAAGCTTCCTGATGATGTCTTCGTCGACTTCATCAACTTCGTGCCACTTGTCGTCGATCCTCTCGGCGTTCTGCAGTGAAATATATAATAAATATTAAAACAAAGAATCAAGAGACCAAAACTGGATCAGCACACGTGCCTCGCGCTTGGCTCGCTGGTTGAGTTCCTTGGCGAAGGCAACAACTTCATCGGCGGCCGCGGCATCACCCACAGGCGGAAGTTGGCCGTTGTGCAGGTCCTGGTAAGCCAAAAGCGCTTGGAAGCCCAGATGCAACTGCTCCGGGCGGCCGAGCTTGGCAAAGTCGCTGATGGCGAACTCACCCGGCGTAACCAGAGCGCGGGTGAGCGGGCTGAACTTGAGCTTCTTGGGCACCTTGACCTGCTGTACAACGCCGCCGCGTTGGTAGGCCCCATACTGGGTGGTGTCGTGGTCGATCTTGAACGTGTAAGGGCCCGTGACGGTGACGCGAACCGGCGACTGGAGGCTGTTGAGCTCGGCCATGCCCTCGACCTCGTCGAAGATGACCTGGTCGCCGTCCTCGAGGCCATGTCGGCTCTCGTCATGCACGGTAACAACAGCCGGGTTGTCCTGGCTGATGGAGGAGATGATGTGGCGCTCGGGCTCTTCGCCGTTGGTGTCCACTACGACAAACTCCTCGCCAAAATCGGTGAAGATTGTGCCAAAGAGGCCCCGCGTCTCCGCCCAGATGAAAGCGATGCGGTTGTCGTGACAGAAGGTGCTCACTCGCGTCAGCTCGGCCGTGGACTTGGCGTTGGTCATCACCACCACCTGGAACGTCGAGAGGAAGGCCATGTCCAGCGCCCCGGTGTGTGCCGTCACGTTCACGTAGGGGTTCAGCTCTGCAACTCGATTCAAGCTCATCTGAGCGGAGCGGAGAGGTGAGCATCGTCTGGTCGACGAGGAAAGGGAGGTAAGGGGCGTCGCGGAGGTACCTCAGCCCTGTTCTTGCCAACGTCCTCCTCAAAGAGGTAAAACTGCGACGAGAGGTCGTTCAACTCTACGGCCTCAGTATCATGCAACGTCACCGACTTGACACCGGCGAGCACCACGTTCTTGGCTAGTGGAAGGAATCCACATAACAGGAGAAGATCCGTCTTAAGATCTGGCGGCAGCAGGATGGAGAAAAAAGAGAGGAAGGGGAAAAAAATCTCAAGGATGCAAAATGGTACCAATTTCGAGGCCCAGCCCCTTGATGCCGCAAACAAGAACGTTGGTTTCAGCAAGCTTCTTCATGGTTTCAAGACCCAGCACGTAGACTTGGCGTGAGTACAGGCCCAGGTCCAGTTTGGACGTCGTGCGCGCACGGGCTGTGTGCCAGCATCGGAGAAAGAGTGATGAGAGCTGCAACAGCAGAGTGTGAATGTCAGTGAAGGCAGTACATACAAGTGAGTAGGCGGTCGGTCCTGACATCGGATGTGCTGGATGGCTGATCCGTAGCAGAACTTTGCTGTAAATGATAGAAAATGGCGTAAGACGCAAAATAAGTTCAATGTTACACAAGATGAGCAGTGTCACGTGAGCGAAAGATAGCCCAATTGCTCGATGCAAAAGACCATCACTGAAAAGCCTAAGTATTGAGAATAGGGAGGTGCGAGAGAACACTCACCTCATGTGAACGCTTCATCTCTCGTGCTTTGGCTGGCCGAGATGGTCTTGTGTTTGTGCCGAGGAGCTAGAAAAAGAGGTAACAACAGCACCAATTTTTTCGTGCCAAAGTTTTTACTTTGGCAGAATTCGCACAAAGCCACAGAAATTGTTTTTCTTCTCTGTTCGTTGGAGAAAATAAAAATCAACACGGGTATTGTTTTATCCCTGTCGACCAATAAAAGGAGTCAAGATCACCAACGCGGCTGAGGGAGGCCCTTGGAAGTCCGCCAGTGGGCGGAGGCCAACGGCTGCCCTTTGACTCCTCGCGAGAGGCGTGGTTAGCCGGACCCCAACGGTACATGTCAGCCGTCAAGATGCTGAGCGCGTCATGGACAAAACTCCGACATGTCGTGTCGGCTTCTTTGGCTACTTCTTTACAAAATGGAGGCGGAGGAGGAGAGGGGACATGGCGATGTGGCAAGACCTCAGCATCGAGGGCAGGTGCCCTGATGATCATGGTCATCATGGAAGAGGGGAGAGCCTGCGTCGGACTTTCTACACCTCGTAATCGTCATCGTCATGCTTGTGCTCCCTCTGCAGAGAGCCAACGTCAGGCTGTTGTCGTCATCATCGTCATCGTCGTGGGTGGGGGACTGGCGGCTACGCACGTATTTAATGTAGGTGATGCCCGCGAACAAGACGATGAAGATCGCCACGGCGACTGCCGAGGCGATGATCAACCGCAGGAGGCTGGCCGTGTTGTCCAGGATCAAGGTGACCTTGTACACGGGCTTGTTCTTGGCCAGGCTCGAAACCGAGAGCTGCAGGTGCACGGCAGCAAGGTCGGCCATCTGCGGCGCGATGTTGACCTCGCTCACCTCTTGCTCGCCGATCAACTGTGTGCGTGTGCTGACGTCAGCAGCGAGCAGCGAGCAGCGCTGGGGCCACACCGTGGATGGGGCGGAGCCGTACGGATTGGAGCTTGCGCGAGAAGAAAAAGACGATCGAGTCCCGCACGCCGCCGACAAACTGGGGCTGGGCCAGCAGCACGGGGCCCTTGCCCGTCTTGGCCGACATCACGGGCGCCATGTTGGAGCACTGGTCGGCGATGTCGAGCGCGGACTGGTCGGTGCCCAGCTTGATAAAGGCCACCTCCCCACGCGAGCCGTCCACGGGCACCGGGTCGGTGATGGCCAGCACGAGCTTGTGGCTGCTCTCGTGGTTCCACAGGTACTCGTAGAACGCCGTCAGGAAGTACTCGGTCGTCTCTCGCGGGATCTGGTGTCGTGCGCGCGCGCACGTCAACGAGGGCCACCGCAGGTGAATCCAGGCAGGAACGTACGTTGTACTTGGCCGGGAACTGCATGATGGCGTGGAGGTGGGCGCAGCCCACAAAGTCGGGGTTGGTCACGATCTTGAGGACCTGCGCCTGCTTGGGCTCGGGCACGTAGAAGATGTTGGGGTTGGCCCCGAGGATGGGCTCCAACCGCTCCTTCAGTTCCGTGTGCACGTTCTGGGTCATCACGGCCACCGTCACCGGCACGACAATGTGTCAGCGCAGAGCCCGGGCGGAAGAAGGATGAAGAGGAAGAAGCCGGCAACGCACAGAGTCCATGTGCATGTAGAAGGCCCGCGATTCTTCAACGGTGAGCATGAACTCCCTGAAGAGCTCGGCGACCTCGAGCTTGGTCAGCTCAAAGTCGGGATAGAACTTGCGCAGCTCGGCCGCGTACAAGGCGAGGCCCATCAGGAACTCGCCCGAGTCGCCGCCTGGACCATGGTGCGCAAACACCAAGCTCGAGGGTCATCACCGAGCTGGGACAGCAGGCAGGCTGGCCAACAGGGGAAAGGGGTGAAGGGCGGCATACCGGGCGTGGCGAGGGCGTCGCCGCTAAAGAGGCCGTCGGTGCAGGTCCAATGCGTGGCGGCCGGGTCCACGAAATTAGGATTCTTGCCCACCAGAACCATCGCCTCGCCGACCGACAGGCCGGGGGCAGTGCTCTCCGTCTTCACCACAACTCGTGTCACTCGACATTTGAACGTGTCGAGGGCTAATTGGTGTTATTGATTATTAAATTGCGAATTTACAGGTTTGTGTAGCGGGACGGATGCAAGATTCAAATCAAAACAAAAACTAATTGCAACTACCGGTAGAGGAACGAACCTTGTGCCGAAGGAACACCTACGATGAAGATGACCAAAAGAAGCCCCAGCAACGGCACGGCAAACCAAGTTCGCCTGGAATCCATTTCAATTATGTGCAAATTGACCGAGGCCCAGATCTCCTTTGTCCTCGTACAGGTACAGATTCCTTTGATCAAAGGAAATGGGAAGCCGTTCAGGAACGGTTCTCGCTTCCCTTGTTCTGTCGCGGTTGGCAAGTGAGAACCGAGAAACGAGGGAAAGCTTCCCGTCCTTCCTGGTTTTATCTAGCCACAGAAAATGGTGATAAACAGATTAATTTTTATTTTCTCCAACACTTTGGGCTGTAAAAGCACAAAGAAAAAAGGGCTCATCGTGAGGAATCACGAGCAACAGAGATGAAAGGACGAGGTGCCAGTGGTCGTGCAAAGGCGACCACGGCGGACACCGTATTTTCACGTTTCGATGATTTGCTGCGCCATGGCGACATTGAGGAGGAGCTTAAGAAGGAAATAGAGGACTTGAGACAACGATTTGAAATTGAACGTAACAAAAGAAGGTGAACTGCCTCCCACTCTTCTCCCACATTCATTTGCTTGCTCAAGCATTGACGCCTTACCTGTCACAGGGAGGAGAAGACCTTTTTTCGGGAGCAAATCGCTACACTCAAGAAACAACTGACAGCTGAAGACGGCCAGCTCATCAAGTACGTCGCTCCCTTGCCCCTCCGTGCACTACACTAGCACGTTCAGACCCTCCAGAGGCTCACGCCACCGGTGCGCGAGCAGGCAATACGCCCAGTGGCAGAACGAAGACATCACCCTGGTCCAGCGGCTCGAGGAAGAGCTCCTGCAGTGCCAAGAGGCCCTAGCCCGCGCCCAGGCTGAGACTCAGGAACAAGCGCAGCAGCGCAACGCGCTCGCTGTTCAACTCGATGACGCGCGTGCGCTGGAGCGAGCAGCGCGGGCCGAGCGTGAACGGCTGCAGCACGAAGCCGACGACGCGCGACGACGGCTCAAAGCCGAGACCGAGCGGGCCGACAGCATGCGTCAGTTGCTGGAGCAGGTCAAGCGCGAGATCGACACCGTCCAGCAGAGCGTGGTCGACGAGCGTGAGGTGCGCACGCGGCTCGAGCACGAGCTCGAAGCCACGGCCGCCCGTGCGCGCGATGAGCGCAAACGACGGGAGCGCGCCGAGCAAGAGCTGGTCGCCGCGCAGGCCGCAGCCCAAGCGGAGCGCGCCGCGCGGGAGCGCACCCAGGAGGAGCTGGCTGACCGCGACCGGCGGCTGGCCGAGGGCGACCGACGTGTGCGGGCGCTGGGCGAGTCCTGCGAGCGCGAGAAACACGCGCGAGCGCGGCTCGAGGCCGTCGTGCAGGAGCGTGAGGCCGAGGCCGAGGCCCAGCAGCGCGGGTGGGAGGACAAGCTGCGCACCTACAAGCAAAAACTGCGAGACAAGAACGCGCTGCTCCGGGCACAGGCCGACGACCTGCAGGAGGTCGAGCGTAAGATGAAGGAGGAGCTGCACAAGATGCTGCGCGGCAAGGACGAGCAGATCGAGGGCCTCACCAACAGGTGGAAGGCTGAGGCCGAAGAGCTCCTGCGGCGCGAGCGCGACCTGAAGCAGGCCTTGCAGGCCGGCGAGGACGAACGCCGCGCGCTGGCGCAAGAGTGTGACGAGTGGCGCCAGCAAGCCGCACAGGACGCCACCGCGGCCAAGCAGCAGCGCGCCGAGCTCCGCGAGGCGCTGCGCGAGCGCGACGACACGCTGGCTAGCATCGGGGAGCGTCTGAGGCAGACCGAGGCCGCACTCGCCGCCAAGGACGACCTGTTGGGCGAGGTCGAGGCCAAGCTCTCGGGCTTTGTCGACGCCGAGTCCCGGCTGCGCGACGCCCTCCAGCAGCGCGACTACGCGCTGGCCGACACCCGGGCGGTTGCACAGCAGCGCGAGCGCGCGCTCGAGGCCGCTGAGGCCCAGCTCCGGACGCTGGGTCAAGAGGTCCAGACTCTCCGCCGTGCCGCCGAGGACGCCGTCCACCACAAGTGCGTTGTTGTCCCAAATCACCACCGCCATCATCAGTATTTTATCGTTGTCGTCGACGTGTTGTTCTTGTTGCTGACGATCCAGTGCGACGTCAGGTCGGAGGAGCTGCGAGAGGAGTGGACCGAGAAGGTGCGGCGGGCCGAGGTCGCAGCCCAGGCCGAGCGGGAGAACGGCCACAGGGTGCAAGGGCTCATGATGGAGATGGAGCGCAACTGCCGCAAGCTGAGCGAGAAGCAGCTCGAGCTCCTCGAAGAAATCGAGCGGTAAAAATGCCTTTTTCTTCTTTCTTTATTTCTTTCTTTCCCTTTCGGCCTGCTGACGTCAGCGGGGTGATGGCCATGGTGCCAGGCTGCGTGGGCCGTTCGTGCGCCACGACGAGACCAATGGGCCGTCGGCCGGCGGCAAGCAACAGCAGCCACAGCAGCCACAGCAGTCACGGCTCGTGGTGGAGCTGAAGCGGGCCAAGCAGGAGCTGTCCGACCGGGTGGTCGAGCTCGAGGGCCGTCTCGAGCGCGAGCGCGACCGTGCGGCGGGCCTCGAGGCCGTCGTCCACAAATCGCAACAGGAAGGCGAGACCATGAGGAGCACCATCCGGGGCGTCATGGCCGAGGTCGAGCGCATGAAGCAGCAAGAGCAGCAGAAGCAGGAGCAAAAGCAGCAGCGTGACGACGATGATGAGCTCAAGGCCAAGGCCGAGATCGATGGACTCAAGGCCGAGCTGGTCCGACTTCAGGAGGCCGTGGCCGCCAAGGACGACCTTCTCACTCAAATGCGATCGGAACTCGAAGAAGAGCGAAAGCGACAAGAAGAAGACGAAGGTAAAGAGCGACGGGTTGAGGAAGAGCTCGAGACGCTGCGCGCTGAGCTGGTCGAGGCCCGGGCCACGCTCGAGGCCAAGGAGGCCGAGTGGCAGCGCGAACGGGAACAGCGTGAGACCGAATGGGCGGCCGTGGAGGACGAAATGGGCCAGCTCAAGAGCGTCATCGAGCGCGTCCACGCCGACCGAGAAGCCCTGGTCGAGCACGAGCTCACCGGCATCCAGGAAGAGTGGGCCGCTGCGCTCGAGGCCAAGGAGGCCGAGTGGGCCACGGCGCTGGGCGACAAAAAGGCCGAGCTTCGCCGGCTGCGTGAGGAGCTCGCCGCCAAGGAGGCCGCCATGGAGGAACTGCACCAGCGGCTCGAGGCCAAGGACCAGGAACGCGACACGGCCGAGACGCTCGAGCAAGAGCACCACGAGGCCATGGAAGCGCGCGAGGCCGAGTTGGCCGAGCTGCGTCAGCAGCTGGCCGACAAGGAGGCCGCCGTGGAGGAACTGCACGAGCAGCTTGAGGCCAAGGAGCAGGAACGACAGGCTGAGCTCGCCGAGCTGCGCCAGCAGCTGGCCGACAAGGAAACCGAGCTGGCTGACCAAGTCGAGACGCTGGAGCAAGAGCATCGTGCGACCGTGGAAGCGCGCGAGGCCGAGTTGGCTGAGCTGCGCCAGCAGCTGGCCGACAAGGAAGCCGCTCTGCAGACAAAGGCTGACGAACAAGAGCTGGACGAGCTGCGTCAGCAGCTCGAAGCCAAGCAGGCTCAGTTCGACCAGCAATTGGCCGAGGCCGAGCAGGACCGCAACGCCCAGCTCGAGGCCAAGGACCAGGAGTGGCGCGAGCGGCTGGCGGCCCGTGAGATCGAGCTGCGCGAGCAGCTCGAGACCGAGTGGGCCGCGGCCGTGCAGGAGAAAGAGGCCGAAGTCGATGCGCTGCGTCAACGCACGGCCGCCAAGGAGGACGAGCTGCGCGATCAGCTGGAAGCGCAGGAAGCGGAGTGGAGCGCGATCATGCTCGACCGCGACGCGCAGCTGGCCGACACGCGCGAGCGGCTCGAAGCCACCACAGAAGCCGTAGCCACGATCGAGCAGCGCCAGTCCGACAACCAAGACAACGAAGACAATGAGCGCGTCGCCGCGCACGTCGCCGCGCTGCAGGCCAAGGAGGCCGAGCTGGCCGACCTGCGAGTCCAGCTTGAGGCCAAGGAGGACGAGCTTCGTGAGTTCAAGCGGCGGCAAGACGGTGAAGCCGAGGGCTGGGAAGCGGTCGCACGGGACAAAGAGGTCGCGCTCGAGGAGCTCCAGCAGCAGATGGACGCCCGACAGGCCCAGTGGAACGCGACGATGCAGGAAATGGACGCCGCGCTGCAGCAGCTGCACCAGCAGCTGGCCGACAAGGAGCGCGAGTGGGCCGCCGCACTCAGCGCCAGCGAGGCCGCCGCGCAGGAGCTGCGCGAGGAGCTCGCGGTCCGCGAGCGCGAGTGGGCGGACGCACTCGAGGTCAAGGAGGCCGAGTGGGATCAGCTTCGGGCCGCCTCGGTCGGTGACGACACGACCGGCGAATCCCCAGCGGAAGGTCCAGACGAGGAGCGCAAGGCCGAAGACGACGTCCTCGACGAGGAGAAGAACGAAGCGCAGGAGCGCGAGAAGAAGGAGGCCAATGGTGAGGAGAAAGAGGAGGAAGAGCTGCAGACGCGATGTGACCAACTTGAGGCCGAGCTGGCCCAGGAGCGCAAGGTCGTCGCGGGCCTGCGCGAGCACTGCGACACCCTCGAGCTCCGCCTCAAGCAGGAGATGTGGAAGTTCAACCGCATCAACCTCGAGGTGCAGGAGATGTACAAGGAAGTACAGACGTGGGAAGCGCGGCAGGTCGAGTGGCAGCAGAAGGAGGGCGAGTGGGCCCGCACGCAGGCCACGTGGCAGGAGCTCACGCTCATGCGGCAGCGCGAGAAGGAGGTCACGCAGGCGCTCCTCAGCAACAAGGACGCCGAGATCGACCAGCTGCGGCGGGCCCTCCTCGAACTCGAAGACGAGGTGCATTCCCGCGACGGCTCGGCCAAGACTAAGTCCAGCGCGGCTGGTGAGGAGGACAATGAAGACAATGAAGAGCGTAACGATGGTGGCGATGAGGAGAATGACGAGAATGAGGAAAACGAAAGCGACGGAGAAGAGGCGGATGGCTCGAACAACAACGTAATGGTGGAGATCGCCGACGAGTCGCACGAGACGGACGAGGGAGACGAGAAAGAACGAAAAACGACAAAGAGCGAAAGCGACAGAGAAGACAACGAAGAGGAGGAAAGCGAAGGCCAGGGGCCAAGCGAGATCGGAGAGGCCGTGGCCAAGGCTGTGAAGAAACAAGAGGAGGAGCATACCGCAGAAAGTCAAGCGGTGGACGAACGCCTGGCGGAGTGGGCACAGCGTGTCGCCGAGCTCGAGCGGCATCTGGCCGAGTCCGAAGCCGAGCGTGCGCTCCTCGAGGCCCGGCTGCACGACCTGCTTCTGGCTTCTTCTGCCCCGGCCACCCGTGACGAAGTTGCTGTTGTTGGTGAGGACACGACGACAGCCAAAGATGACGCACCAGCAGAAGAAGCGACGCCGGCGCGTCCCGAGAACGGGTACAGCTGCAGCGGCAGCAACGACAGCAACGGCCACTCCGAGAACGGGCCGGCAGAGGCCAGCAATGGCACGAGCGGCAACAGCACCAACGGAGCTGCTGATGAAAAGAAGGAGGAGGAGGAGAAAGAGGAGGAGAGTGATGACTTCAGTGCGTTGGCCAGTGCGTGGAACTATGAGGCGGACGGCGTGAGCCCCGACAGCACTGCCCTGTGGGGCGCCAGCAACGGCCACGGCGGTCTCTCCGCCAACGGCCTCGACAAGGACGATGATGCTGAGAAGTTCGAGGAAGAAGGTCAGGCTGAGGAGGACGACGATGATGAAGAAGAAGAGGAAGATGAGGAATGGCGGGCGGAGATCGAGCGGGCGGACCTGTCGGAGGTCGGCCGAACGCTGCTGCGGCGCGAGCGGAGGCAACGCCGCCGCGCCCAGCGCGAGTTTGATCGCTTCCGAACGCAGAGCCTGGCCGACCTCACGGCGCTGCGACGCGACATCGTGGCCCTCACGCGCGACGTTGATCGTGACCGCGCCGACGCGATCAAGCTCCGCCGGCGAAGCTGGATGCTGCAGAAGCAGCTCGAGGCCGCCCAGTTCGAGGCCGCGCGGCTCGAGCGCGAGCGCGCCGAGTTGGCGGCCGAGCTCGAGCGCCAGCGGGAGGCGCATGAAGAGGCCCGCGTAGGGATCGAGATCGTGGAAAGGCGCGAGCGCGAGCTGCGGGGCGTGGTCGAGGCCATGGACGTCGAGCTGCGACGATTCAAGGCCGACCTCGCCGCGACGCTGCGGCTACTCGACGCCCAGAAGCAGCGCAGGAAGAACCACGAGACGACGAGCACGTCGACAAAATAGTTTTATTTTTGTCGTCAATCCATGAGTTTTCACTAAGTGGCCTGGTGTTTATGGTCCGCATTTGATGGAAAATAGCAGCACCTCTTGCTCCCGCACTGGCCCAGTGTGCCGTTGAAGCACTTGTTGTTAGAGCAAGAAGATGGACGCAGCGCACAAGAGAAAGGACGCTCCAGAGAAGGAAAGCAAGAACACCAGTCACTTAGCCTCTGCTGAACCGCAGGCCAAGAAGCTCAAGAATGAGAAGGACGATAACAAACAGGTTGAGAGTGCCTTCATACCCCCACGAGCCTTTTCCTTATTCCTCCATCTCACATTTTCTATTCGCTGGTTTAGTCAGCCCTGGCAGAGCTGAAAGACGCGCTGGCCAAGGGCACCGCTCAGGACGTAATCTATTGGATGAAGGTAGCCCCACTACCCCCCCCCCCCTCTTTGTTGTTTGTTGACGCGAGGTGGCCTGACTTTAGGCTGGGGTCATGTTAGGACGGAACAATCATTCAGCTGAAGGCTACCGACTCCTTCTACGTCGCCCTGGCGGTACGGTGTCCTCCCTTGACTGCGGCCATTACTTGTGCAAACTCACGCAGGCCATGATCAGACGCTGGTGGACGCCAAGATCCGGGCGGCGCCGATCTTTGACGAAGCCGAGAAGAAGTACATTGGTTTCGTGGACATGCTTGACCTCACCGCCGCCATCGTGGAGCTCGTCGACGCCAACGACACCTTCAAGAAGAAGCCCCACCCTGACACGGGCGCCGGCCAGAAGAAGAAGAAGAAGGCAAATGACAAACAGGAAGGAGAGGAGGACGGCGGCGAAGACGACGCCGACGCACAGCGCAAGAAGCGGGACTATGAAGAGGATGAAGACGATCCCTTTGCCGAGCATCTCCTCCTCGAGAGCCTCTCGGTCAAGGCCCTCTCTGGTTCGCCAACCAAACAAACGAGAAATCATTCTCTCCAACGCGTTGGTTGGTGATTAACCTGTCGGGCGCGCACGACACAGACTTCTCGCACACGGACCCGTTCATCTCGGTGCGCAGCAACGAGAGCCTGACCAAGGTCGCCCAGCTGCTGTCGACCTACCACCGCATCGGTGTCGTCAACGAAAAGGGCGACTTCATCGGTACGATGAGCTCAGAACTGGTCTTCTCCCGGCAGCAGCGTTTGAAGACGCTGACGGCCTTTGACTCGCAGGGCTCGTGACGCAGACGGGCTTCGTGGAGTACTTGAGCGAGGAGCATGCGCTGACGCTCGACCGGCTCGACCAGACCGTGGACGAGCTGGGCCTGCCAGAGCAGGGCGTGTTCACCGTGCCGGTTGCCAACACGACCGCCCTCGACGCCCTCCGCGAGATGCGCGATCGGAAAGTCACCGGCCTCGGCGTCGTCAACCAGAACGGGCTCCTCGTCGACATGATCTCCGCCTCGGACCTCATGGTTCGTGCTTTGCGTGAGCATTACTCGAGAGATCACGCTCACTCAACCTCACAACGCTCGGGCGTATCACACCAGGTGTGGGCCGAGTGGGAGGCCTGCGGGCAGCCGATCCGGTTCCGGCACCTGTCGACCCTCAACTACCCGATCACCGAGTTTCTGGCGCAGAGCCGCGCGCAAGGCCACCACAAGAAGGTCAATCGCGCTGCTGAGGGGCCGCTCGTGTGCACCAAGGAGACCGAGTTGCAGGAGGTCATCAGCACGATGCTCGCCAACAACATCCACCGCTTGTTTGTGGTGGACGAGGAGCGCATGCCCGTCTCCGTGCTCACCTTTGGGGACATCATCGCCTGCCTCACGTCTTAGGTCTTCCAGCCAATGAAGAAGAAGAAGCTGTTTCAAATTCCACCACACATGGCCACGTCGGCGTTCCCGCGTGCTGCGGCCACTTCAGCGGCCTCCTTGGCGCCTTGGCCGGCTGCCGCCCGGCGTGCCTCCTGACGTCGTCGGGCCTTGACGGTCTGGCGTGCGTCCCGCATGAGAAACACCGCCCGAGCAAACGGGTAGCTCCACCACGTCGGCGCGTCCGAGGCCGCCCCGATGCCCAGCACGGCGTGCGAGTGCAGCGCGCCATTGAACAAGACGGCGTCGCCTGAGGGAACCGTGAGCTCCACCGGGTCCTGGTCGTCGTGTCGATGGAAGCCCATCCGCACGGGGCAACCGAAGCTCAGCGCCAGCAGCCAGTGGGCGTCGCGGTGGTAGGCGCGCTGGGTGCCCGCCTTGTAGATGAGCCCCTCGACGCAGTTGAGCTGCGTGCTCCTGGGAAGCAGAGGCGTTCGATCAGGACAGCCGCAAGAACGCCCTTCATGGTCCTCGCTGCATCCGTTCTCGGGCAGGTTGGCCCACAGCCCCCCCACGCCGTAGAGGCTCTCGTGTAGGATCGAGCTAAAGTGGGCCAAGAGGTCGCTCAACTCGGCGCCAGCCGCGGCGTCTTCGCTTGAAGTTGCCGTCGACGAGCCAGTTGTCTCTGCTTGGTGGTTCTTACGAGGCAAGCGGAGCGTGAAGAGGTGCGCGAAGGGGAGGAACTCGAGGTTGGTCTTGTGTGCGGCCTGCAAAAAACGAGCACACACCTCCTCCTGTTGGTCTGACCGAACGACACCACGTAGCAGCACCACGCCATCGCGTATGTGCTGTGCCTCGACGGTGTGAGTCGCAGGCGGTTCCATCTTTTGTGGTGCGTGTGGGCGACCACCAGTGAGCCTTCATTTTACGTGAAACGGTTCTTCCTGCCAGGAGACGTCGATTTTAAGTGCATTGACGTATGCTTGTGGAGGAGCCTGGGTAGCTTAATTGGTAGAGCGCCGCATCAGTAAATCGCGGAGGTTGGGAGTTCGACTCTCCTCCTGGCTCTTCTTCTTCTCTTTTTGCATCGGTCTGACTGAGCGGTTCAACTGATGAGGCTGGTGAACTTCTTGTCTACAAATAAACACATTTTATGGCCGGTTTTTCTTTTTGCAGTTCGTAAGTGCGCTCTCTGGATGGAAGAGTTTAGCAGGAAGGCGCTCACCACGGTCTGCCTTTCTCTCCTCGCCTTTTTTCTTCTGGTTTGCTGCTAATGAAGTGGTCAATCAATTCTATCTTTTGTTCGTGATCCGTGTTGCGGAGCAGCTGCGAACGCTTGCATCGGGCGACAAGTACCGGCTCGAACGCGACGTACGTGGCCACGTCCTTCTTTACGTAGTTGCGACTTTGTTGGGTGCTTACTTCTCCTCGTTGCCACCACCAGGACTATGACCTTGACCTCACGTGTAAGTCAAAGCTCCGCACTGACAGCCGCAGGCATGAAGTCTGACGGCGCTGGGTGGACCAGATGTGACCCACCGCGTGATCGCCATGGGCTTCCCGGCCGACAAGCTGGTCGAGCAGGCCTACCGCAACCACATCGACGAGGTTCTTCTTCTTCCTCCGTTTTCCAAGCCATAAATGCACAAGGACGTCTCCTCACACGGCGGTGGCGAGCAGGTGGCCGAGTTCCTCGAGCAGCACCACAGCGGGCACTACATGGTCTTCAACCTCACGGAGAAGCACTACGACCCAGCCAAGTTTCGCCACCGGGTACTTGCATGCTGCTCTGGCCAGCTCGGCGAGGCCAAGTTGCCATGGACACGCTGACACAGCACACGCGCGCGTGTGGTGTCCGTGTCTGGCTTGTTACCAGGTCAAGTACTACGGCTGGCCCGACCACCACCCGCCCCCGATGGGCCTCCTCTTCGAGATCGTCAGGTCCGTGCACGAGTGGCTCGAGCAGGACCGGCGCAACGTGGTGGCCGTTCATTGCAAGGTGAAGCTCCTCTGGATCTCCAGACCTTCTTCTTCTCATCTTGGCCCTGAACCCTGGACGTGTCGCTTGTCGCTTGGCAGGCGGGCCTGGGGCGCACGGGGACGGTGATCAGCAGCTACTTCCTCTACGCCGGGTTCATCTCGGTCCCGGAGGCACGTCTCTATCTCTGCGCGCGAGCCACATGTATGCTATGAGCCCTGGACTGACCAGCGAGCCGGCCTCGCGCGCGTTCTTGTCGCTCGTGTCCTGCAGGAGTCGCTGGACTTCTTCGCGGCCTCGCGCTCGCAGTCGGCGCGAGGCGTCAAAGTGCCCTCCCAGCGAAGGTACTTGCTTCCCCTCTGC
Source organism: Acanthamoeba lenticulata (assembly GCA_002179805.1). Classification (NCBI taxonomy): domain Eukaryota; phylum Discosea; order Longamoebia; family Acanthamoebidae; genus Acanthamoeba; species Acanthamoeba lenticulata. Next base: position 182 of record NAVB01002445.1, on the reverse strand, counting down.
GCGCGCTGGTCACGATCATGCCTCCCCGGACCACACCACGGGCTCTTAGAGCCTTCTCACCACCTTCTTTTGTTGTCTCAGGTGCGTCAACTACCTGCACCAGGTGCTCACCAAGGCCAAGCCCCTCGAGCTCGTGCATCAGCCCAAGCGCCTCATCTTGAAGGTTTGTTTGTTCTTGTCTT
>NAVB01002442.1:0-13157 GCA_002179805.1 Acanthamoeba lenticulata | reverse complement strand
CCAACCAACCAACAAGATAAAAAAAATTAAGAAAACAAATTAAATATCAAATACTAACAACGAGGGGAGGAGTACAGATAGAGTCTGCGGCGAAGGCCGGGCTTGAGGTGGAGCACGCCAATAACAGAAGAACCAACAAGGGAAGCGTCGTCATTACCGCGTGTGGCTCTTCCCTCTCAGCTCTCTTCCCTCGACGATCCATCGAGCACTGTATGCTCCGCCGCCCCGGAGGGCTCCTTATTGTCCAGCTAAAAGCGAGCCAATCCTGGGCCCACGACAAAAAAAACTTGAGAAAAGGGATTCTCGTCAACCCCTGTCGACACCGAAGAAGTCGCCGATGGCTGACCGCCTGGAGAAGCATGTCAACCACTAAATAAGTGAATATAGAAGACGTCCGCAAAGGGGTGGCAACCACTGGCCCGTGCAAGCACAGGTGCCAGTCCTGTGTCAGTCGGACCAGACACTTGGGCTTTGTAGTGGCAGGCGCGGTGATTGGGAAGGAGGCTCAAGTCTCAGTCGAGAATGATGATGACGTTGCCGTAGTCCTGGTCGCCGCTGTACATCTGTTCCTCGAACCCTATGAAGGGTGCTGGGTGGCGGGGTCACGCAGGATCGCCGCCGTCCTGTTGTACAGGCTTTTGCTGTCACGTGATCCAACCCGAGGTGTCGAACGTCCACATCCTCAGCGGAGTTGACGAGCACCCTCGCGTTCTTGTCCCAGTAGTAACCGACACATGGACACGTTGGGCGTGAAAGGGCCAAGTCTGAACGTTGCTCCTCCTTTGAGCTCTAGCTCTCGCCGCTTGTAAAGACGATGAGCTCGCCTTGATGGAGTAAACATACCGCTGATGATTGGCATGAGACTTTGTGGAGGATAGTCTCGCCACCTCAACGATGTAGCTCAGCCCAGTAGCGCGGATTGTGGATGGCATTATTGCCTGTGATTTGGTCGCCCCGAGTTGATCACCAGGTCGGGGCGCTCAGCTCTTTGGGCGAGGTACAACGGTTCGAGGATGGCTCAGAAAACGCGAGTTAAACGAGATTCAGTCCCACTTACCCTGCAAAAGGGAGAAGTTAAGATCAGGCCATCAATGGCATTGGATCACAAGCCCGTGCTCACTCTGATGACTGTGACCCAAGATTGACCAAAGGGGAAGTTCATATTTCCACACATTCAACAACATTTTCTGCACAGTGGCGTTTGTTTTCTGGTGTTGTACACTAAGCTTCAGTGGGCTAGAATGTGGGCAAGTGTGGCCAAGCGAAGAAGCAGGGAGTTGGCCTTGGCCACCATGCTCTCCAAAGAGGTGTTAATTGTCGCCTGGTCGAGCTTGCCATCCTACTTAGTTCTTTGATCAATACCCAATCACATTCGTAAAAGAGAAGAAGAAGCAAACAACGAACCCGCCAGCCGGAGATGAAGCGGGCAGTCGAAGTGGCCACGAAGAGGAGCTCATCGCGAATGGTGTCCATAGAGTTGATCACTGAGTTGAAAGTGTCATCGTCAAGGAGGTCAACACTGGGCATCAAGTCGTCCAAGTGCGAATCCAGGCGCAGGCTGATGTCGCGGGCAAGCATCACAGCCTGCACCGCGGACTGTTCCTGGTAGGTGAGGCTGCTTGCCGTCGATCGCTTGATTCCTTCCATTAGCTTGATGAAGCGGTGGAGTAGGCCTGCCCGGCTCAGCTGGTCATGGGGTAAGCTGTCCTCCTCGGCCAAGTCATGATTTGCGCCAGCCTGTTGGTGTTTGTGCTGTTGTTGCTGTGGTTGTGGTTGTTGTGATTGTGATAGTTGTGGTTGTTGCTGAGGCTGATAATGATGATTCAGTTGCTGCTGCGATGTGTGTTGGCGGAGCTGCTCTTCCTGTTGTTTCTTAAGGCGGGCTTCATGTTCACGCTCGATGTTTTCCTTGTCACGCTGCAATCTCTCCTTCATCTCGTTCTCCTTCGTCACCTCACGCTGGCGTTGCTCCCGCAGCGTTGTCTGCTCGCGTTCCAACTGTTCTCGCTCAAGCTGGAGCTTCTCGCGCTGCTGTTGCTCTCGCAGTTGCTGTGCCTTGAGCTCTTCTTCCCGGCGCTGCTGCTCTAAGATATGCCGCTCGCGCTCGGCTTGCTCACGACGCTGCTGCTCACGGAGTGTCGCATGCTCGCGTTGCAGCTGTTCCCTCTCTCGAACCAGCTCCTCCTTGAGCGCCTGCTCGCGAGCTTGCTTCTCTTTGAGCTGCTGGTCAAGTATCTCCTGTTCGCGCCTCTGCTTTTCCCACAACTCGCGCTCGCGCTGAAGCTGTTCACGCTCGGCAGCCAGCTGGCGCTGAAGCGCCTCGCGTTGCTGCTGCTCTTGAGTGAGAAGCTCACGCTGAGTGTCGATTTCCCGCTGTCGATGTTCCTTAAGCTGTAGCTCCCGCTTCGTGCGCTCCCACTCTTCCTGCTCGCGCCGCAGCTGCTCCCGCTGCGCCTCGAGCTCGCGCTGCTGGCGCACCAGAAAGTCGTCACCAACGACGATGGCAGGCGGTACAAGCACAGACGCCCTTCCAGTGGAGGCGACTGACATTTCTGGTGGCGCCGTCGTAGCCCTTGTGCGGATCGGGTCCACCGGTGCTCCGTATTCGAGCATGTTCAGCCCGGATTGAAGCTCCTCTATGGCAGCCAGCGCGTCATTCGTCTCCCTCTCCCGCCTCAGCCGCTCGGTGTCCTGGCGGGCACGCTCTTCGTCTTCCTCCCGCCGCAGGCGTTCAACACGGTCGACCTCCTCTTGGACGCTCACCATGCTTTCGACGCCCTTCTCGATCTCGAGAATCCTCTTGGCGCCGGTGTGTGGCGAGATGGGCGGGCTGATGCGGGTCGCAGCGAGTTCGCTGAGCCCGGCGTGTAACTTGGGAGAGCGAGGCGAGGTGCCCCGATTGAGGTTGATGTTCCTCGTAGGGCTTGGGATTGAATAGTTAGGCACTCCATTGAACGAGGGCGCGTTGAAGTGCCTCACCGTCGGCTTGATGGTGGCCGAGCCCGACCAGGTGAGCTTCACCGCGGGTGGATTGGATCCTGAACTCATATGTGAAACTTGAACGGAGACAGGTCGAGCTGAAGTGGAGTGGACCCCTTGTCTCTCTCTAGTTGTTATTGTTGTTCTGCTTGTGAGCTGGCCAGAAATGGGTACATACCTGGATCGCTTGGCCTGGCCTAAAAACAGAGAGCTTGGCCCAAATCCGAAAGGCTGAGATCTCGCCAGACGCCTCGCATTCCTCAGCACCCCTCTGCTCAACAACAACAACAACTGCCCCAGCAGCTGCCCGCAGACGACCCATACCCTGTGGTTTGAGGTCTTTTCGACGAGTTGCGCTTTCTCTGCCTCCCCACAAGCATAACCACTCCAGCCAGCCAGTCAACCTACAAGAGGCCAGCCAATCTGCGACCAGATTGAATCAATTGGGACGATTTGGACGATTCAACTTGAGATCTTGAGCTCGGGTGCGGATGGACCTGAACAGCGGGGAGAGGTATGTGGTCGACTCACCCACGCCCCGACGAGCTGGCGACTGGCGTTTGGCAGTGGAGGACTTGACCTTTGTCGCAAAGCTGGGCTTCGGCACCACTGCCCTGGTCTTCAAAGGCACGCTTTCGCCTGTGCTCCTGCCATCCGTGGCTTCTGCCATCGGTGTGCTGTTCTGTGTCGTCCGCATGGAAAGTTGAACGTCTTTCTTCCTCCCCCAGGCGTGTATCGAGGCAGCGAAGTCGCCATCAAGGTACTCTCTGCGCGCGGCTCCAAGGTTGTGGCCTCGTCCAAGTCGGAGCAAGCCTTCGAACACGAGTGCCGCATCATGAAGTGCGTTTCGCGGTCACAGCCCACAGCCTTCTGCGCGCCATCGCCGTTAGCTGACACAAACACGCCCGCAGGCGACTGGGCTCTGCGCCCAACATCGTGGAGTTCAAGGCGTCGTGCCGTCGGCCCCAAATCTGCATCGTGACCGAGTACTGCCGCTACGGCAGCCTCTACCATGTGCTCAACAACACCCGCTTCAACATCACGTGGCAGCTCACCTTCAAGTGGCTGCGAGAGATATTGATGGGCATTCAAGTGCTCCACTCGCACTCCCCGCCCATCTACCATCGTGACCTCAAGACGCTCAATTTGCTGGTAGGGCACACGCAAACCGACATCAAACGAGGTTCCAGGTTCTCGTCTGAAGCTAACGAGTGCACGGCGCAGGTCCGTAGCGACATGGTGGTGAAAGTGTGCGACTTTGGACTGTCACGATTCGCCGAGTCGACCAACCTCTCGACCCTCATGAAGCTGCGCGGTACCTACCAGTACACGGCGCCTGAACTCTACCACGTCAACGCCTTCACCAACCGATCGGACATCTACAGCATCGGCATCATCATGTGGGAGATCGTGCGACGATGCATCACCGTACGCATAAACCTGACCACAAACCGCGTGTGGGCATGTGCCTTGCCACGGCGCTGATCCCTTCCTCTTGCTCTCAGGGTGAGTATCAGCGGCCATTTGGGGAGTACAAGAACATCGTGATTGAATACTCGATCATCATCAAAGCCGCCAAGGAGAACCTCCGACCCACCCTTCCCTTCAACACACCCACGGTTCGTGGTGAAGTGGAGATTCTCTTTGCTGGTGACGCGCACGGCTCTTGCCCAACCTATTCTTGACTTGACGACGACGCATCTACAGGACCTGGCGGAGCTGATCAAGCGGTGCTGGGCCTCCTCGCCCAACGACCGGCCCACATGCGACCAGATCCTGGAGGAGCTGGACCAGCTGGAGCAGGACTACAGAGAAAACAAGCGCGACTGGGACGAGGTACGTAATGAAGCGCTGGTGGAGCCCGGCTGCGAGGAGACCATGAGCGTGGAGACGCCCCTGGACGAGAACGACCAGGAGTTCATCGACAAATTCCTCGAGAAGTACCGAAAGCACAAGGAGAGGAAGGAACGCGGGGAGGAGAGCAGTGACGAGGACGAGGACGAGGAGGGAGGAGAAGACAGCGGTGACGACGTCGAGGTGGTCGATGAGATCGGCTTCATCGAACTCGACGCCTGCAGCTACATGAAGAAGAGCGACCAAAAGAACGAAAACGACGAACGACCAGCTCCGGTCGTGGCGGAAGCCTCCAACGCGAGCAAAGCGCGCCCGCCACCGCTCCTGGGACGGGGCACCCAAAGCGGGCCGACGAAAAGCGTGCCGCTGCTGGAGGGCTGCCCGCGCATGCAGCTGCAGCCGTCGCTTTCATCGCCATCAGGCCTGGCGGCAGCGGCCATTAAGGCGACGGCCACGCCGCGCAGCGGCAACGGCGGGGAAGGGAGCGGTGACAGTGCAGACGAGGATAACCAGGCTGGTGAGGTGGGTGGTGACGCGCACGTGCCGGCGGCTGCAAAGACGCCCAGCGTTAGTGAGGAAAAGAAGAAAAAGAAAAAGAAGGGGCTGTGGAGCAGTATGGCCAAAGCCATCAGCAGCGAGAAGCTCTTCAAGAGCATCAAGGAGGAAAAGGCAATGCGGAAGTCACCGCAGGAGTCCACGAAACGGCACGAGAAAGGTCAAAGGAGAAACACAACGAAGTGATTTGTGGGCTCCAGGTCGAACCGCGCGAATAAGCTGCTTGCGATGTGAGAACCCACAGAAAAATAGTTTTATCAGTCGACAGCTCAAAAATTAATACGCAATTAATTAGGGCTGGGAAGCGGAGGACGAGACGGTTGAATCAAACTTGAAGGGAAGCGCGTACGGCTATTGTCGAAGGAGGAAGGAGGAGGGAAAAATAGCACGACTGCTGCCCGGATCAGCTTCAATACCGAGAGAATTGAACATTTAAATTTGCCACAATGGGAGCCGGGTGCAGCAACTTGAGCGGGGACGACAAGAAGGCGGCCGAGCAGTCGCGAATGATCGATAAGGAACTTGCTATGGCAAAGAAGAAGGCCACCAAGGAGGTTAAGTTGCTCTTGCTAGGAGCTGGTGCTTCGGGCAAATCGACCGTTGCCAAACAAATGCACATCCTCTACCTCAATGGCTTCGGCGAGAAAGAGCTCGCCGAATACAAACACCAGATGGCCAGCAATATGGTCGTCAACATGCGCAACCTTGTCCATGGCGCGCGTAAGCTCGGTACGCTACCGTTCCCAATCTTCTCGCGCCGCTGATTTTTCCTCATCCCTTTTCCCGCTGCGTTATTTTGCTTCGGGCAGGCATTCCCATCTCGGATTCGTTGAAGAAGGAGGCACAGCTGTTGGCCGCATTCGACGAGGAAGTCGAGGAAGTAGATTGGACTCCAGAGCTCTACGATGCGATTCGACAGCTGTGGGCCGATGAGGGCATTGCTGCCGCTTTCAAGCGCTCCAACGAATTCCAGCTGAGCGATTCGACTCACTAGTACGATCCTTCCTTTGGCAGTTCCATTTCGTTGTCTCATCTCACCTTCCTCATCCCGCACTCAGTTTCTTCTCCAACTTGGAGCGATTCAAGGATCTTAACGAATACCGCATCACCGACGAGGATATCCTCCACATCCGCAAGCGCACCACAGGCATCGTCGAGACCCAGTTCTCCCACAACAACCTCAACTTCACGTACCAACACCAGCCTCTCCCGCCTCTACTCGCGCTACACGAAGCATTCTTGGCATTCCACGAATGCCGTTGCTCCTTGTTGAACAAGAAGACTGACTACTTTCTTGTTTCAATCCCTCATGGGGTGGGTTGCTTGACGTCAATAGGATGGTGGACGTGGGCGGCCAGCGCAATGAGCGCCGTAAGTGGATCCACTGCTTCGAGGACGTGACGGCGATCATCTTCGTCGCTGCGCTGTCTGAGTACGATCAAGTGCTCGAGGAAGACAACGAGACCAACCGCATGATCGAGTCTCTCAAGCTGTTCGAGGACACTATCAACAACGACTGGTTCCACCAGAAGCCCATTATCCTCTTCCTCAACAAGGTCGACATCTTCGAGCAGAAGTTTGAGCACAGCAACCTCAGTACGTGATCACCTCCCTCATTCATCGTCTTCGTCTTAAGAGCACGCTTGCCTTCCTCGACCCTCGCGGCGTCGATGTCTTCTTCTTTGTCTTGTTCTTCTTTCAGCAACTTATCAAGCTCCCAACAGGCGACTACTTTAACGAGTACAAGGGCGGCCAGGACGTGGCCAAGGCTAAGAAGTGGATCGAGGAGCAGTTCAACTCGCGCAACCACTCGCCCAACAGGCAACTTTACATCCACTTGACTACGGCCACCGACACGTCCAACATCCAAATGGTATTTGACGCCTGCAAGGACATCTGGCTCTCTGAGGCTCTCGACACCTTCAACTTCTAGACGTGCCTCCTTCTCCACATCGCAAGTTGTTGTTGTGTTGTGTACTCTACTCGGCCGCCTGTCCTTGCTGCGGCCCTCCTCGTTCGCGTCCGCTTTGCCTTTTTGTCTGTAGTTGGTGCACTACGCCTCCTTTTGGCTTCTTCCGGCATCAACCTACGTCATCAAATGTACACAGAGTTTTCTCTACCCAACAGCCTGCTTCTACTTCTTTCTTGCTTCTGGCCTCCTAGGCAAGAACACGTGTGTGGGAAGATAAACAGGCATCATCTGCAAGAAGTAGAACACACCAATAAAACAAGAGGGATTCGTAATTGGCGCTACTTTGCAACGTCATATATTGTCGACATTGATCGTCGGGAGCCGTCGAGTTGACGTACACAGGCCGGATAACGAAAGAGGCTCGCTTGGCATGACGTTGTTGTTGCGAAACCTTGTCGACAGAAGTACAGTCTGGCAGGCTTCAAGCCAAGACATCACTGTTGACAGAGCAGAGAGCCAAGGAGAAGAAAGTGACGACAGCGCACCGTTCTAGGTTGCCTAACGCTCTCGACCAAGAGTCAAAGTAAACCACACACGCACACACAACTTCCGCATGTGGTCTCCCGCCGTCATGCTCCAAAGCCAAGCAGGTGCAAGCACCAACTTCATGACACCACCAACGCCAACAACCACACAACAGTTTACTGGATCCAGCGGGCAAGTCACTGACACCCTACGAAGCAACTTGTGGGAGAACGTACGGGCACTTACGCCTTTGATGAACGCATAGCTGCTAGACCTGTGTTGTTGGGTTGTTGAACGGTTTTCATGATTATTCTCTTTGCAGGTACGAACCTTTGCTGAGGAGGTGGCCGAAGCGGCCCTGCTGGGTAAAACCTCTTCTCTCGAACCATTGGAGTGGGCGAAGATGAACGAGACAGTCAATAATATTCAACTGTGCCTGTTTCTCCTTCGAGAGCCCTACCTCAACCCCACGCAAGGCATGTTGATGTCCGGTGTTGTCGTTGTACTTCCCCGGCTGACGTTTCCCCCCTCCTGTCCGCAGCTTGGCTCGGACACAAGCTGTGCGTCAACACCGACCGAGTCAACTTCAAGCTGAGCGCCATCGGCCGAGAGTACGAGCCAGGCGATCAAGCCCAAGAGAAGGAAGACACCTCGCCGGTCTCGACTCCAAGGTCGCGCCAGGCGGGAGGAAGGAAGAAGAGGACCACGACGGCCACATGCAACAAGCGCGCCCGGAGCGGCGCCCCCGACAAGCCCTCGCAAGGCAAGCGGGCCCGAGGAGCTTCAAGCGCTGTTGGGAGCTCTTCCAGTTCCTCAGCCCAACAAGCGGACATTCCAACCAAGTTCTGCGGGGAGATGGCCCACGCCGTTGTACCTGAAGTGGACAGCGAGGACGAGCGCCACAGCCCCCGTCATACAGGGTCTCTCGCCAGTACTCCACTGGAGACCAGTACGACGTGGACAGGTATGTCCGTGATGGTCCCTCCCGAGCAAGCCGCGCCAATGGGCTACACACAGCAACATCCCCAGCCCGAGGACTCGCGCCGCCTCCGAACCGCTGCTCCGCCCCAGCCGTCTCAGCAAGTGCCCAAGTCAGCCCGCTCGGCACTTGAGCATCAGCTTCGCGTTCGCCTGCAAGCCCAAGCCCAAGCGCAAGCTCAAGCCCAGAGCCACGTGAAGACGCAGAGTGGAAGTTTGGGCTCAGGCCTCGAGTTGCTGGCCAGCGCTGTTGGTCTGTGTCCCGCACAGCAATCCAACGAGCATCAGCGGGGGCAGCGTTCGTCGGACATCTACAACCTTCTCAACTGAGTCCGCGATCTATCAAGACAAGCGAACTTGGTAAATGAAAATAACATTAAACCAATTTTTCTTGTTCTTTACCACAATTCCAGATGCCCTCCCACAAGGGGCTCGCCAAGAAGGCAGTAGACCGCTTGAAGGATAGGCTAGGTGCTTGGTTGTAGGGTTACTTCGTCATAACATCTGTGGAACGCATGCGGCTGATCATCGACGCAGGCCAGCCTGATGTGCTGGTCCTGCGTGGTGTTCTCAACCCTTGACGCCCTTTTTAAGAATTAAATATTCAGGCCAGAAAATAATAAAAAATAACAAAATTATTTACTAGCATAAGAAAGGATTCAAACGACCATGAGGCAGGCCCAAGACGGGTGTGCAGCGGAGCTGGCACTATACGTGGACGTAAAGACTCACCCTACGGCGACCAGCACGACCGGCGCGCGGTACATACGTGTTTTATATCTTTTGACATTTTGTGCTCTGCTGCCAACGGCACCACCTTGTCGGGGCAGTCATGCAGGGATAATGGTTCATTATCCTCCGACAGCTTTCGTGTGGGCTCTTCACTGGGGCAAAGAGGCGACAAGAAGGATGAGCTGACGGGCCTGTGGCCTGCCGTCCAGCGATTCGATGTGGGCTTGGTGCGTCTGCTCGTGGAACACGGCGCCTACTCGCAAACGAGGCACGACGGCTGGTCAGAGCTGCACTGGCTTGCCAGCGAGCAGCGTGGGCCCTTCCCTGCCGTACTCTACTTCACGTGCCTTAGTCTCATCTTGTTGTTGTACAACGATGACCTGACTCCCGGAGGTGTCAGAAACTGCGATCGGTGGGTTCGGCAGCGAAGTGGATCCAAGCGGCCAAGGACTGGGCCAAGCCATCGAGGCCATCACTCGAGCTCTGGCAGTTGCTTATGGCCGCCGGGGCCAATCCTTTCTCGTGCTTACGCCTTTCCTACTCGCCTGACGCGCCATTCACGTGCGCTCACATCCGCAAGAACCGCGTTTGACGCAGTCCCGACGAACTCGGAGTGACGCCGTTCCACATGGTCTGCGCGCACGGCAACTGGCCCGTTGTCGAGCTTTTGCTCTCGCGGCCGGGATGTGGTGTGCCCTGCTTTTACTTGCGCTACAAGCGTCTCGAACTTGACGCTGGTGGACGACGACAACAGGGATCAACCAACCGGACGGCAGCGGGAACACGCCCATGCACCTCGCCGCGCGCTCGGGCCATGCCGAGGTCGTCGAACTCTTGCTCTCGCGCGGAGCCTGCGCACATGCCATCAACTGCGACCGTCAAACGACGGTCGAGCTGGCACGGGAGGCCGGCCACCAGGCCGTGGTCGACCTCCTGCGTGCGGCGCAGCCCAATCTGCTGCTGGCGCTGCCGCAAGAGCTGATGCTGGAGGTCCTCTCGTGGCTGGAGCCCTACGACCTCTGCTTTGTGGCCCAGGTTTGCTCGGTACGAGTCCTGATCGCGCAGCAGCTCGGACTATCGCCGCTGCTCGCCGGGCAATTGACATCAATTTACAGGAGCTCAAGGAGCTGAGCGAGGACGACCGCCTCTGGGACCGCTTCTGCGGCGACGCGGCCGACAACAGCCCGAGTCCTGAGGAAGACGGTCGAGGCAAGGTGCGCTACATGGCGTGGCTGCGTGAGCGCCTCGAGGTGCTGTTCCAGCGCCCGATCGTCAACGCAGCCACAGACGGCCAACAACTCGAGCTCAAGTTCCTGGCCCTTGGCGACGCTGGCGTGGGCAAGACGACCTTGATTGGCCGCTTTGTCCATCACAGGTGGTTGCAGCTACAATCTGTCGTGCGGTTCATGTTCCTCAACAAATTCATCGAGCTTGATGGCAAGCAGATCAAGCTGGAAATCTGTGACGAAGTGTTCGGCCTGGGATGGCAAGTCGACAACCCTGGCCGGTGGAACAAGACCATCGGCGCGAACAAGACCTTCAGTGGAATGCACGGCTTGGTGGTTGTCTACGACATCACCAAGCGACGCAGCTGGCAGAGAGTCCGCGAGTGGATCGACATGTTCATGTGCATTTCTGCTCCGGACGAGCCAAAGCCAGCCGTCATTCTTGGTTGGACTTCTTTTCTTTCGGTTGTCCTCTTCATTCCACACATGTCACTCATGTTGATCACTGCCGCGCAGTGGCAAACAAGCTCGACTTGTCGGCCTTCCGCCAGGTGTCGGCTGAGGAGGGCTTGGCGATGGCGCGCGAGGTGGGTGCGTGCGCCTGCGTCGAAGTGAGCGCGCTCAACGGCGAACAAGGTCTCTCTTTTCCTCAACAACTTGTTGGCGGTGACGGTTTCCCTGATGCCACTACATTTACCCACGTGCCTCACACGACACGGCAGTCGCGCTACCGTTCCATCGGCTGGTCGAGGAGGTCGTTAATCCCACGTCCGCGTTCAGGCCGCTGGACGGGTATCACGTGCCGCGGCGGGACGTGGTGGAGCGGCTGAGAGCACAAAGGGCAGCGACGCGGGACGGCACTACACCACTGGGAGTACGCGCCAAGTGCATTGTCCAATAAGGGCAATGGGAAAGCAGAGAAAATAGTTTAGAAAAAGAAATTTTTACGGTGCGCCTAAAGAAAATGATGAATCGCGCGAACTTTCAGGCCAACTGCCTGGCGCGTGAAGCAGAACGCGAGAGGGAGAACCCCCCGTCAGGCGGTAACGGAGCCACACCAGAAAGATAGAGAGCACTTGACACACCACACACAACCACACGGGTTGTAGCAGCGCGCTAACAGCCTTCAGAAAACCTAGACAAGCCGCATTGGACGATTTAACAGCTTCGCAGCAGCCACGTGTCCAATCACAACCCGTCCTCATCTCCAGAGCACCACACGTTTCTGAATCACAATGAATTCGACTACGCCGGTACGTAGATACCACCTTGGGGACTGTTTGTTTTTATTTTGTATATTTATTGTTTTAATTGATTAAATAAACTGAGAACGCGAGTTTGCCACGGGCAACTCGAATCGAGCCCACGTGTGACCTTATTCACTTCTCTTACCTGTGCAGGCACGGTCGGTGAGCGATCTCGCGGGCCAGTCAGGTCTTCTCTTGCCCACGTTCTCCACTACGCCTTCTTCTTCTTCTTCTTCCTCTACTGCTAGCGCCACGCCGGCCTCCAGCGGCTCGTCGGGCCTGGCGGGCATCCACTTCCCGCCCCCGCCTCGTGCTGGCGGCAAGCCGGCCGGGCGCAGCGCGTCGGCCCGACTGGCCCGCTCGATCTCGCCGCCCATGCCGCGCCACGCGCTGCCTCCACCGCTCTTGCCTTCGTCTTCCTCACCGTCCTTCTTCTCGTCCTTGCCCGCTTCTTCCTCGTCCTCGTCCTCATCTGTCCCAATCCCATCCGCCGCGGCGTCGACGTCGACATCGCCGACATCGTCGTCACCGTCGACAACAACAGCAGCAGCAACGTTGCTGCCGGCCCACCACCACCACCACCACAGCGTGGCCCGCTCGGTCTCGTCCTCGAGCCTCGCGCCACCGCCGGCCGCCGCTGGCTCCGGAGGAGCCGCCGGGCTGACGCGCGCCGTCTCCTTGACGGCCCTCCCCATGCCCGCACCAGCGTCGACGGCCACAGCCACAGCTACAGCCACGGCCTCGGGAGCCTTCACGTTCCTTTCGCCCGAGGCGCTGGCCGCCGCATTCCCGTCGGCGCCCTATCACGCGCCGTCGTCGGCGCCCGGACCGGCGAACGCCTCGCCGACGAGACCGTTCTACCCTCCGGCGCTTTCCCAGCCGCCGCTGGGGACGTCATCTTCGGCTTCTTCATCGCCGTCATCATCATCGCCGTCGTCGCCGACGACGTACAACTTTGGCGGGACGGCCAGCAGGGTCACGCCCGCGTTGACCGCGGCAGCGGCGGCCGTGGCCGCCAACGCCGCCGCCGCCTCTGCCAAGCCCGCCGCTGCCGCCGCGCCAGTGCCGACCCCGCAGCCGGTGGGTCTATCGTCGTCGTTGTCGCCGACGACAACGACGACAGCGGCCAGCTTCGCGCAGGGCCTGGCC
>NAVB01002439.1:0-13273 GCA_002179805.1 Acanthamoeba lenticulata | reverse complement strand
GGGGGGGGGGATTGTGAGGTCGGACCACATGGGTGGCGTGCAGATCCCTGCGCAAGCTGACTAGGGCAGCCTCTTGGCACAGGCTCTGAAGCTCTGCCCCGCTCCACGACTCAGTCTACCCCACACACACACAACACCAGTCAGGAGACGAGGCCATGCTCGGTTGCGCGTCGTTGGTTTGTATTGTACTTGCGCCGCGATGGTGTCCAGCTGGACGTCCGCGTGGAGGGCCATGTGCCGCGAATGGACCGCCAGGATTTGCTGTCGTGTCCGTTGGTCGGGCAATGGAATCTGAAGAGAATGAGAGAAAGAGATGTGGATATAAGTTGAGTCCATGTCCAGAGTACTTATTTGGAATGCGCTGTGGACGTCGCGCACCTGGAGCACTTGGTCAATACGCCCTGGTCGCATGAGCGCCGAGTCAAGCATATCTAACCTGTTCGTCGCCGCCTGTCGCAGTGATGAAGTGAGCACTTTGTCTGGGGGAGGGACTAGTGAAGGAGCCGCGAATGCGCACCAGAAGCAACACGCCAGCGGACTGCTCAACGCCGTCGAGCTCATTCAAGAGGGTGGACAGCACACGGGCTTGTACTCCATCACCCGAACCCTCTGTTGGGTTTAGAGCAGAGGAAACGGATGTGGTCATCACTAAGAGAGGAGAGGAGAGGAGAGGAGAGAGGAATTCGAGAAGAGGGGTTTCGTACCGCCAGGCGTTGTGCGTTTAGCAACGATGCAGTCTATTTCGTCGATGAACACAACCGCAGGAGCGTTTTGGCGGGCCTGCACACCACATCCAGAGAGAAATGAGATGAGGCGTATAAGATTGCCGCAGTTAGAAGCTGCTCGACTGCGCACCTTCTTAAAGGTGTCCCGTATGAGAGCTTCCGAGTCACCGAGGTAGGGCGAGTAGAGAGATGCCGCGTTCAGCGAGAAGAAGCTCTGATTGCAGGACGATGCTATGGCCTGTGCTTGTGCCACAAGAAAATAAGCCTAACAGATCGAGAGAAGACCGATCTTCGCCAAGTCAAGTGCAGAGCGGAGGAGCGAGAGGGACGGGTGCCACGCGCCTTGGCCAAAGTGGTTTTGCCTCCACCAGGAGGACCGACGAGCAAAATGCCCCGCGAAGGCTCAATCCCGAAGCGTTGGAATGTGGCCTTGTACTGGATCGGCCACTCCACCGTCTCCTTCATAGTCTGAAAAAAGACATGCAAGTACGATCGTGAGGTGAGAAGAGAGCAAAAAGGGAGGAGCATGCCAAGCCTGACCTGCTTGATCGAGTCGAGGCCGCCAATGTCGCTCCAGCTCGTTTTCTGAACGTCGACCACCAGTCCCCTCCGGCAGGAGCCATACATCTTGGCCAGCACGTTTTCAAAGTCGGCTAAAGTAACGTAACCCGTGCTTTGGAGGTACATGAATGTAACGAGGAGCATGAGACTAACGGTCACTCACAAAGAGGACGTAAGGCGGTGTAAGGCGTGCCTTTCATCATTTGGCGAGGAAGAAGCCGTGCGAAGATGGCGTTTGATGGCGAGCAGCGCTGCCTCGCGGCATAGGGCCGCCAAGTCTGCGCCCACAAAGCCCACGGTAAGCCGTGCCAGGTTGCCTGTAGCGTACATGATTGAGGGGTAACTGAGGTGTCAGCCTAAATGAAGAAGATGACCGTAGCTGAATGTCAGGAGAGGTCGCACGCACGCAGGTCAATGCTCGGTTGAAGAGGCATAGCACGCGTGTGCACTCGCAGAATATCGAACCGTTCCTCCTCGTCTGGTGGGCGCACCTCGATCTCGCGGTCAAACCTGAAGCAAAGGCAGCGCATGTTAGCCCACCCCATGAGACCAAGCGCGAGGAGAGGAGCGGCCACGCACCGGCCGGGTCTTCGGAGAGCCGGGTCGAGCGAGTTGGGGCGGTTGGTGGCAGCGACCACAAGGACTTGCGTCCGCTGCCGCAAACCGTCCATGAGCGTGAGGAGCTGCGCCACGACTCGCGACTCGGTGGAGTGCGAGTCCTCCCGCTTGGGGCAGAGAGCATCCTGCAGAGAGAGAGAGAGAGAGAGAAACACAACGCATTGGCTCCTCGAGCAGACATTTAATCGAAAGAGGGGCAAAAGGTGATGAAGGAAGTTATGCATACGATTTCATCAATGAAAATGAGTGAAGGTTGCAGCTTGCCTGCTTTGTCGAACACTTTGCGCAACCGACTTTCGGTTTGGCCAGCGTACGCGGTATAGAGTTCACCCCCGTTCACAGCGATCAAAGGAATGTCGTAGTGGCTGTGTGGGGTGAGTTTCAGGTGAGGTGCTGATCAGCAATCGCGCAATACACCTCAACGCGTGACGATGACGGAAAGATTTGAGTAGCAGTCTCACCTAGCCACACTGCGAACCAGCAGCGTTTTACCAACTCCGCTCGGACCCTTGAGCAGCAGACCTGAGAACGAAGTTCAGCCACCCAAGCACCTGCACAGGAGCAATTACGCTGCTAAGGAGACAAGATGAGGCCTACGTGCCCTTCGGCGGTTCGATTGAAAACCGTTGCAGGGCTTCGGGAGCTACAAGCGTGAAGTAGACGAGCTCTCGCAACGAAGCCAGGCCTCCCTTCAATCCCCCTATCGAGTCTATCGTGCCGCCCTTAGATTGATGATCGCCCTTTGTTGTTCTTGTAGTAGCGCTGGCTTCGGGCTTTGAGCTGTCGGGCTGATCGCCACTCGTGTGGAGGATAACTTCGAGCGCAGACATAGGCTGCTCCAGTACAATGGTCACCTTGGTGGTGCTGTGAAACTGTACATACGCGGCCTCCGGCACGGTGGACACCACGCGGAAATGGAACGGGTCATTGGCATGCCCCACTGTGAACCCTGATTTGACCACCACACGTTCCAGATGGCACCGAAGCTGAATATAACGGAGCCGATGGAGATGCACCGCAACAACCAACAGTCAGCCACGCCCACATTCCTCAAAGGGCCTCTTCAATGTGACGCACCTCGGGCTCGGTTGCGCTGCACGGCGAGAGAGGAAAAAGCGTCACGCTTTGTGCCGTCTGCACGTTGCACGGGCTGACGGACGCAGACGCGTCGTCATCGCCGCCCTGTTGTTTGTGCTCTGGCGTGGGGCAGGCACGCCAAACCAGCTGGTCCACTGCAACGAGTGCCGACTCGCCTTCTTCTTTGCTTGGGAACACACGTGCGAGTACTTCCTGAAGGCACATATTGCTTGCTTCAGCAACAGTCCCGAAGTAGCGTGTGCTTGACGCCAATTTGGTTTCATACCTTGGCTGAACCGCGGAAGTGGAGTGCAGTGCCCAGAGAAAAGCCGAGG
This sequence comes from Acanthamoeba lenticulata, assembly GCA_002179805.1. NCBI lineage: Eukaryota > Discosea > Longamoebia > Acanthamoebidae > Acanthamoeba > Acanthamoeba lenticulata. The sequence goes on along the minus strand of NAVB01002439.1, from coordinate 9,957 downwards.
AGGCGAAGAGTGGCGACACTCATGCGGCATTTGCCCGATCCTTGGTCTTCTCTGCCGGCAGGCAAAATCCACATCTTCCTCTCATCATCGCGATGGTGCGCCATCTTGCCGCCAATCTCAATCCGGTGAGGCGTAGCATTTTCCACCAGATTTCTTATGTACGAACCCTTCTTGCACCAATCGAGCAGCTCTCTTTGAATGTTCCGGCTTTTTTCCACCCTTTGACACGGCGACACGCGCCAAACGGTCTGGCTGGGCCTTTTTCGTTTTCTCTTCCACAAACAATCTACACATACACACACACAACCTCAACGATGGCTCTCTTCATCGGTACGATTTGAACACTGCCTTTGCCCTGCCGCTCTTCTGCCCGCGCCCTGGTGCCCCTGCCGCCTGCCGCCAGTTGGCCACATGCGCGTTGCAGCCCGGCCGCCAGTGCAGCAGACGAGCCATTGTACCAATAATTCCTCTATAAATGGCTATCATCACACCGATCTGGCACCCTGAATTTCCACCACACACGCGCTTTAGTTTACATCAAAAGTTGTTCTGTCTATCGTTAGTGCCAAATTTGTTGCTGCTGCTGTTTGGAGTGGGCAAGCCATCCGATCCCAGCGGCAGACCCCTTGCGTCTCAAACAGATTCGACTGGCATTTTTTAAGCCCTTTTTAATCCTACGTGAAACCGGTTGGTATCTCTTTCTTACAAGTGAAGTGACTTGGTGTACACAGGACGGTTGCCACTTGATTGCCGCCCTCGCGATCTCGAGGACATGTTCTACAAATATGGCCGTATCATCCGTTGCGATGTGAAGGTCGGCTTCGGTTTCGTCGAGTATGAGGACCGTCGTGATGCCGAAGACGCCATCCGCGATCTGGTACGTTCACCAGAGCTTTTCTTGCCTTACCTCTTCTACTTACCCATTCTATTCTCGTAACAGGATGGTGCTCCCCTCATGGGCAAGCGCATTGCTGTGGAGTGGGCTAAGGGCGAGAGGAGGGCTCCCGGTGGTCCGCGCAGTACGTGATGAACCTCAATTTCAGCATCTTGACACCCAATTGTGGATCAACTAACTTGTCACGCCGTTTGCGGTTCTCTCTAGGCGATGCCTGCTTCCGTTGTGGCGAAGTTGGCCATTGGGCGCGCGACTGCACTCGTGGTGGCGCTCCCTACGGCGGTGGTGGCATGGGCGGTGGCGGAGGCTATCGTCCTCGTTCGCCTCCTCGTTACGACCGTGGCTACAGCCGCAGCCCTTCGCCGCGCGGCAGGCGCTACAGCCCCTCGCCCAGGCGCGGCCGTAGCCCCTCGCCCAGGCGTGGCCGCAGCCCCTCGCCCAGGCGTGGTCGCAGCCCCTCGCCCAGGCGTGGCCGCAGCCCCTCGCCCAGGAGGCGCTCGCCGTCGCCGCGCCGCAGCCCTTCGCCGCGCCGCAGGTCGCCCTCGCCCCGCAGGTCGCCGTCTCCCCGGCGTAGCCCCGTGGAGAAGAGGAGGCTTTCGCGCACTCCCTCGCCCGGAGCGAGGAGGAGCGCCTCGCCCAGGAGGTCGCCCTCGCCCAAGCGCAGGAGGACGAGCGGCTCGCGCAGCCCGAGCCCGGCTGACAGGCGTTCGCCGTCGCCCCGCCGCTCGCCTTCGCCTGGCCGGAGGAGCCCTTCGCCCGCACGCGACGCCGACAGTGCCCCTGCTGACGGCGCTGCCAACGACCAGCAGCAGGCCGAGTAAGCCTACTGCCGCCCTTCCTGTTCTCCCCGTTGTTATTGTTGGGTAAGCAAGAGAAGAGATGCACAGTTTTGCCTCCGCTTTGCGCACCTGCAAGTCGCGTGCGTTGTCCCTCCCAGTTTATTCGCGCGTGCCAACTCAGGGGCTCAACAACCTCATGGTGCCAGTGGTGTCGAATGTACTCAAAACGTTAAAATATTTTTCACACTACTTTACAGTCGTTGATTGATGCAACGCATAACAGGGGCACACCACAGCCCAAACTGTATGCTCTTGAGTTGAGCCATCATCAGCGCACGCCGAGCTCCTCCGGCATGCCTTGCTCGCCCTACTCATCCGACGAGGAGGACGAGGTACTGCCCGCACTCGCGTTGGAGCGAGTCGAGGCGGGTGCTGGAGCCGGCGGAGCTTCACCGGCGAGCTCGCCCAGCTCCACTTCTTCGTCCCGCTTGGCGCGGCCGGCGGCAGGCGACTGGCCGAAGACGGCCTCGACTTGTTCCAGGGTGAGGCCCTTGGTCTCGGGACAGAAGATGAGCGCGAAGAGGGCCATGGCGAGGCACATGCCGGCGAAGATGAGGTAGGTGTAGTAGTTGATGTCGGCCAAGATGAGCGGGGCCACCTTGGAGATGACGGCGTTGAAGGTCCAGTTGGAAACGGTGCCCGCCGACGTGCCCTTGGCGCGGTGGCGCAGGGGGAAGATCTCGGACTGGTAGACCCACACGACGGGACCCCACGTGGCGGCGAAGAAAACGGTGAAGACGAGGATGAACGTGATGGCGCCAATGCCCAACCGATCGAGCGAGTCCTGCGCATCGCCCACCTCGCCAAAGACGCAGACCAGGGCGAGCGAGACCGCCATGCCGATGCCGCCGACGGTCATCAGCAGCTTCCGGCCGATTACCTCGATGAGCCACATGCCGGGCAGCGTGGAGACCATGTTGACGGCGTTGTTGATGAGCGGGAAGCCGATGTTGGACATGTCCTCCGAGAACCCGAGCGCGGCGTAGAGGTCGGAGCCAAAGTAGAGGATGACGTTGATGCCGGTCCACTGCTGGAAGAACTGCAGCGTGATGGCCAAGAAGGTGCGGTAGCGCACGGCAGGGTCGATGAAAAGGTCGAGCCACGAGCCCTCGCCGATGGCTTTCTCTTCCTCCACCGCGGTGATGATCTCCTCGTACTCGGCCAAGACGAGCTCGTCTGTGTCGGGCTTGCCCCGCAGCTGGGCCACCACGGCGAGCGCCTCCTTGTTGCGGCCCACGTAGGCCAGCCACCGGGGCGAGTAGGGCAGGAGCAGGAGCGATCCCATCATGAGCGCGCAGGGCACAAACTGGAGGCCGAACGCAAGACGCCACTCGCTGTCGCCGTGCGACTCGCCGTAGTACTTGAGGATCAGCGAGTTCACGCACGTCGCGATGAAGATGCCGATGGTGATCATGAACTGGTACACGGCGATGAGCCTGCCACGAATGCTGGTCTTGGCCGTCTCGGCGATGTAGAGCGGCACGCAGCACGACATGAAGCCCACGCCGATGCCGGCCACCACACGGCCCAAGTACAGCGTAGCGATGTTGCCGGCCACGGTCTCCATCGCCACACCGACCATGAAGGCCACGCCGCCGAGCAGGATAGTCCACTTGCGGCCCAGCATGTTACTCGGGTAGAAGACCGCGAGGGCGCCCGCAGCGGCACCGATGAGGAACGTGAATGTCACCTGTTTTTGTGTGTGTCAGACGTGACGTGGCAGGGGAAGAAGGAGTTGCTGTAAGCCCATTTGCCAAATGCCAAAAATTGAAGCTTGAAATGCTCCGGTCAAGTTGGCGTACCCAGCCCGTGATGTCGTCGCCCTCGCTTGTTTCGTCGTAGGTGCCGGTGTTGGGGTTATAGTCTTCAATGTCAAAGGTGGTCTTGAAGGGGTGCATCGTAAACACTTGGCTGTGCAGGGACACCACAAACGGTCAGAATAAAAGTAAGTATTTAAAGGGAAAGAAAGGAATGTTACGGGCTAGGGGCAAAAGCGACGTACTTGATAATACCAATCTCGTAGCCGAAGAGGAAGCCGCCCATGGCCGCGGTGAAGGCCACTAGCCAGCCATAGAAGAAACCAGCAAAGCGCGAGAACTTGGCCATGGAACAGTTGAGGGCCACCATTTTTGTGTGTGTGGCCTGGAGTTATAACTCGCGCAGGGTGACTTGTTACGCTCGCACAGGAAGAAAGTTGTTGTGTGCTGACAGACAGGTCCGGGCCACAAAGAGACGAGCGGACAAGTAGGCAGAGGCCTGGGGTCTAGTTGTGGGTATATGCGAGCCGTGAGGCGCGTTGGATAGACAGACCGGCCTGTGTGCAGGCGAGGGTGTGGCGTTGTGCACGCGCTGGAGAGGCAGAAGGATAACTTGGGATGGACGAGGGCACCACGATTATCTGATCCCTGCCGGAGTGGGGAGACGTGCCTGAGTGGCGGGAAGGTTCAGGTCCCCCGCCATGGTTCTCCTTCATGTTCTCCTTCGGTCTTCTGTCTAGCGGGCAGGCCAACGGTTCGCGCGCAACCGGAAGTCACGCATTGTCCGGACCAAGCCGCGGTCCTTCCGACTATCCGGTTATCCGCCGATGCGCCAATCACGACGAACCTTTACCGGAAATTAACGACCGAATATATACTTTGTTATCCGGTTAGTCGACAGCAAGTGCTTCTCTGGGAAGGTGACGGGGCACTTGCGGTGGGGTGCCTTGACATGTTGCCGCAACGGTTGTGCGGCCTCTTCTTACCCACCACGAACTGTTGGGTTCCTCGGCCAAGGAGGAAGATGATTCGATCCCTCGTGTCACTCCGGTGCAACACCCAAGCGGTTACCTCCGCCGCTTCATCGGCGAGCCGGATGACACCCATGGCGATCCTCACCTCCACCATCGTGTGCGGGATCCCTGCTGTGCCTTGCTGTGGGGTGTGGGAGTGGAGGCGGACCCTGCGTTGTTGTTGTTGTGGTGGTGTTGTTGTCGCTCCCAAGAAGAAGAAAAGCCGAGTCGGTTTCCTCCTTGTTGACTTGTTGACGCGTTCTATTGTTGCTGCGCTTGTCGAACAACAACAACAACAACACGAAGCTGTGCGCTCACTTGCAGTACAGGTAGAGGCCTCGGCTGAAACCCTTGGCGGGAGGAGTCGAACCAGTCGCGTCCGTTGTCTCAGCTGGCTGCTTGTCTTGCGCCTTGGCCTGTTCGCCTTTGGCCTCGCCCGCCTGCTTCTTGTCCTTTGGCGTTGAGGCCTCGCCTTCCTGTTGCTGCTGCTCTGCCGCCGTTGTGGCTTGCCCGGACGTGGTCGCCTTGCGTCTGGCCGCGCGTGCCAGCGCCGATGGAGGTTTGTTCTTCTTCTTCTGGGCGGCCTCGCGGAGGACATCGCAACGTTTGAACCCCACCTCGCCCAGCAGATACTCTCGGAAGTTCTCCGGCCGCAGCTCGGCGCGGCGCATGCTTTCCTTATGCTGGGGCGTCAATCGGGCCTTCTTGCGATAGCTGTCCCACTCCTGAGGCTCGAGGATCAGCATCCCGCCTGGGTGGACCACCACCAAATACGCGCACGTTCAGGTCAGGTCAAGTCCGATCAGCAACCCCAGGCCAGACCGGGAAAGGTGCAGAGAAAAGGAAAAATACCGTCGTTGAGTAGCTCATAAATCTTACGGAATAGCGTCTTCAAGCCCTCGTCGCCCCAGTTCAGGTGAATCCACTTGGTGACACTCAAGCTAGATAGCGCGAGCAGCCCACCTCGTGTGAGTCTCGCTCGCGTTGAGGGCTTGCTGCTGCTTCCGTATGCTTGTCCAGTGGGAAGGGGGAGGAGACGTACCACAAGATGACATCGTACTTCTGCGCATGCTGAGCCGAGTCCTCAACAAAGTTCTCCGTGCGGTAAGTCGTGTTCCACGGGTAGCAGTTCTCCCGGATCTGAAAAGTCTGCGGCGTGGTGGCCTCTTCTTCCTCGCCCTCGCCCTCTCCGGTCTTCTTCTCTTCGCCCTTTTCTTTCTCTCGCTCTTTCCCTTTGTCTGTTGACGATGTGGTCGTCGGTTCCTGTGCCGGTGGCTCTTTGCTGCTCTGCTCCTCCGGCTCACCGTCGTCGTTGAACTTGATACGCTTGTTGGCGACCTTGGCTTCAGCGCGGATGTTGTATGCCTTGGCGTACTTTTCCTTACGCTTGATGTCACCCCCGAGAATCTCCTGGGCGCGCTTGATCAAGTCCTTATCGATGTCAATCCCCAGGATAGACTGCGGATGAAGGTTCCTGCCTTTGTTCGTGTGCGTGGTTATCCATCAAGCAGCGCAGCATACACGCGTCAGGTTAGAGCAGGTGTAAAGTGGGTTGCCCTGCGTGGCGCAATAGCAATTCGTGACAAAGAGAACAGCCTACCGATGAGCTTGGTCACGGCCCCCGTGTTGCAGCCAATATCAAGCACACGCTTGCCTTCAAACCACTCTTTTTTGAAGTAGTCGAGACGGGCGTCGCGTCCACTCTTGTTTGGGCCCTTGTTCCTGTGCACGCATCCCACGGGCCACGTTAAGATCTCTGTACTGAGGCAGGAAAGTACACCAGTGTAGAACAGAGAGGAGTCTGTGAGCTGTACCTGTAGGAGTAGTAGCGGTTGTAGTTGCCATAGATGAAGTCGAACTTCTGCTCGCCGTCAGCCTCGCCAGTCCTCGCCTTTTTATGCTTTGGCTGTGTTCGTTCATAATCTTTTGTCTTTTGTTCCTGTGCTGGATCTAGTATCGCTCGATGTGCGGAGTTGTGAGCCACATGTGATTCAGCTGAATAATGCGAGCAAGAAGATGCTTACCTGCTGATGTGCCCTCGTTTGCCTTGCGCTTGGCTGCAGCACGAACAGGAGGCGGGCCAGACGGCGAGGCGGTGCGAAAATTGCGTACGATCGGCGGCAACGCTACCCCCGAACTGGCTTCCTTATCTCGCTTCCAAAGCTGTCTAGGCACAGAGCCAAACTTGGACGCTTCGGTTGTGGTGCCAGCCTTCCCACCCTCAACGCCCTGTTTGCTGCCAGCTTCCATCTCGTCCCCTTGTTATTTTCTTCAACTTTTCCAGTATTGTTCCCTTTTTTCTGTTTTCTTTTCATTTCAGCAACGGTTTTTAATTCTGGCCACAGGAGATGGAGGTGTTGCCACCTGAGGTATGGACCGTCCACCGGACCCTCCTTTAGTTCCAAACTTCTCTCACAAAGGCTTGCAGGTGTGGGTTTATGTGCTTGGCTGGGCCGACGGCCCGGAGGTGGTGCGCTTTGGAATGACTTGCCGCACGGCCTGCGCCCTTGTTGATGATGCAGGCCTATGGAAGAGGTTGTTTGTGATGGGGGTACGTACTATTCATGCTCGCCATGCACAATTGGAGGACAGCTGCCAATTTGTGTGTGGTTGCTAGTCTTCTGGACGGTGCGCAAACGAAGCTGTGCCGAGTATGCCATGCACAAGCCTACACTGGAAGAAGCACTACTTTGCGCACACGCTTGCGCACAAGAAACCACACATTCGGGTCGCTATTGTAGGACACGTCGACTGTGGCAAGTCCACCCTCCTGGGCCAACTCATGGTGCAGTTGGGTGCCGTTTCCAGAGGAGGTATGCACCCTTGTCTTCGTTCATCTACCTTCCGTTCTCATATGTGAGCACGGTCATGCTAGTGACGAGTCAGCTCCGTGCGAGGTGCATCGCTTCGGGCAGGTCTCCACTAGATAGCTGTGCGATGCTACACTACGAAATGCCACACGCTTTTGCTACACTCGTTGCCTATTCTCCAGATGACAGTACACGTTCTTGCTTTTCATCTCCACGCGTGGTTTGTGAAGCCTTCTCTTGAGCTCTAATCACTGCGGCAGTTGTCACCAATTTGACTCAGCTCGAGGCTTCCAAGAGCACCCTGTCCGTCTGGTGCCCCAAGCGAAGCTCGATGAGCATCGCGTGGGTTAGTTGCCTCCCACCTGCTCGCTGTGGCATTGCACTGCGACTTATGCGCTCTTGTACAACAGATGTTGGCCTTGTCCAGCTGTGCCGTTCTCGTCGTGAGCGCGGCAATTGGCGAGTTCGAGGTAACCACGCACAACAAACAGGCCGGGTCGGAGCAGCTCACTCACCATGTCCCCTGCGTCTGACCCTAGGCGGGGATTAGCCGAGATGGCCTAACACGTGAGCACTTGAAACTTGCGGCTGCTGCTGGCGTGAGTCGTGTCATCGTGGCCATCAACAAAATCCCTCCCGTGCCCAGTCGCTACGACGAAATTGTGACTGAAATAACCATGTACATGACCGCCCTCTCGTGTTGTACTTTTCTCTCGTTTGCTCCTTGGTTGATTGATCCTGTGCTCGGTTTCAAGGAGCGTGAAGCGTATGAAGTTGAAGTTTGCGCAAGAGGATAGTTCCCTTTTTTTCCTCCCAATATCAGCTTACGATGGAGACAACATCAGCACACACTCCAGCAAATTCTGTACCTTTCTGTGCCTCACCTGTTGTTTGACACATGGCGTCCGCCTCTCACATGCATGTGTTGCCCCCAGCGTGGTATTCCGGACCAACGCTCCTGGAATCCATTCAAGCTACTCAGCCTCTCCCACAGGAGGCCTCGCTGGTCTTTGATCCGTGCCTCGTCACGGTTTTGGCTCTGAGCCACGACGGTGCTTCCATCACTCTGTGGCTGAGCGAAGCGCTGGGCGTTGATCAGAGGTGCGCGCAGGTAACGCGCTAGTGGGGTGCGTACGGGCGGGTCTGGTGCGGAAGGGCATGCGATTGTGGCTTGTCGAAAGACGTCCTAATCCAGATCTCCAAGAACTACTCATCACCGGCATAGCAGATCATTGGTCTCAAGAAAGGTTGACCACCATACGTGTGCATCAGCATGAACTCATGTTCTCTTGTCCAAATCCCAGGTCGCACGCCATACCGGGCGACATTGTCCTCATTTCGTTCTCGCCGGGCATTGGTTCACCGTCACGAGGAACCAGCCCTATCGCTCTGACTGCAAGCCCGGTGCGAGGAGCCTCTTCCACAGTCAAGTCGTTGAATGCGAATCTCATGAGACCTTTTTCATGATGGTCATGGCGCAGTATTCCAGCATCGACGCGATCCGGCTACGTTTGATCTGCCCACCTGCACCAGATCGATTGGCGAGGTTGCACAACACAGACCTCATTCTTCACTGCGAGGGCGTCTGGGCGGGCTGCACGTACGTGCCAGTCCTCAACAAACTGTTGAACACAGGAACTTGACATATTCTCCCCTTGTGCACAGTATGATGGGGAAGGACGAGAACGCAGCACAGAGCACACGAAAGAGTTCTTCAGGCGATGACGTCAACGTGTGGCTGCGGCTTCCTCGGGCCCTTTCTACCTTCCACGTTGCACCAGGACAGGCCGTCATGGTTGTACCAGAAGACCACACGATCTTCTGTGTTGGGACTGTGCTTGAAGTACGGCGTATGCACGATTCCCAATGAACAGAATTCTTCAGGTGTTCGGAGCAGACACGGCCTCAGCACTTGAAGGCCGTCCCGACCGTGCAGTGCCGGGGGCTTTAGCTCTTCGGTGACATTTCTGATAGGAGCGGGTCTAATTGTCCAATCGCGCAAACCAGCCAGGCGGAGCGTTGCTGACGTCAGCGTAACGACACGGTGAGTGGCAAGAAGAAGGCCACACGAGCTTTGCTATTGTTTCGTGGTGTGTGTGCAACTCTCAAGCGGCCGTGAGATGGAGCCGGTTCCCGAACAAGTCGCAGTTGTGGGTGAGGCAGAAGATGAGGGCTTCAGCTTGACCGTCATTGTTGCTCTTGTCGCGTGCATCATCGCCGCGGCCTACTATTTATTCGGGATGCGATCGGGACCATCGAAGCCCCCTTCTTCAAGCGACCCATCACGCAAGGCCCCCGCTGGAAACCTAAAGGTACGTGGTAACAAGTGTGGAGTTGTGATTTCTTTTGAAATCTGATTTTTACGGATGCACTGTTTCCCTCCTGTTCCCAGCCTGCGGAGAAGAAGACGGTGAAGAAAGAAGAGGAAAAGGGCGTTCCTCTGCGCATCCTTTGGGGCTCGCAAACTGGAACTGCCGAAGATTTTTCGACCCAGCTCGCGGACGAAGCCCGTAAGCTTGGCTTCGCCCCGCGAACCACAGATCTTGAAGATTACTCTGCGGTTAGTGGTCCCCTCATCGTTGTTTACCCGCTGCCTGCTCTGGACTGCAACCTATTATTTATTATTGTTATTATTTTAACAAA
>NAVB01002437.1:0-10657 GCA_002179805.1 Acanthamoeba lenticulata | reverse complement strand
AAGGGAGGGAAGGAAAAAAGCAGACCGAGACCAATGAAAGAGAGCACGTGCGTACTAGGGAGTCCTTTCCGGTCAGCGGATCAATGACGGTCAGCTGGTGGAGGGTGTCCTGGTTGGTCGACAACACGAAACCGGCCGGCGGGATGGCGGCGAGACGGGTGGCCAGGCAGGGACTGCCTCCGCGCGTGGTCTTAGCGGTCCGATTGAGGTTGATGGTGGTCTCACTCTTGGCGTTGTGGGTGACGTCGGGCCAGTAGAGCACGTAGCCCTCCTTGGAAGACAGAAGCAGGCCGAGGATGCGCTCGCCGGTCTGTGGATCAGCGGCGTGCGGCACGACGCACACTAGCCGGGCGTCGAATGTATGTGCGCCGGTCGGGAGCTCGAGGGCTAAGCAACGCGTCATCACCTCCTAATTTATGAGCCGCCAGGTCCACAAAGCAGCAGCAGCAGCAGCAGCAGCAGCGCATCAGTGGTGGGCAGGTCTCAGACGGAGGAAGGGGCGAATGTCTCGAGAGTACTGGAGGAGGGATGAGAGCCTGACCTCTGTAAAGTTCCACAAGAAAATGGTCGAGTCGACGATGACCCATGCGTAGCCGGTCGCGCTATCGATATTGCCCGTCATGCCTTGGGGCGACTAACCCTCCCAGTACACGCCCATTGCTACCGCGAACCCAGACACAATCAAGGTCATAGCACAGGCTCTAGACCTTGCCACACTCACTCCGTCAGTTCAATGCATCTTGGCCGTCAACGCAATAACCTTAGTACAGAGTAATCTCGAACTGGTCCTGGCGGGTAGCAAAACCTTGACCCGTGAGTTTCGAGCACTCAGAAACCTGCCCCTTCCCGCAGCGTTGTGTCCACAAGGTCGTCGGGCACCAGCGTGTCGTTGAATCCGGTGCGTGTGTCAGCTTGGCGGTGTATTCGTCCGATCACATGGGAGATGACCCACTTGAATCTCCCACCCAGTGCCCCAAGCGCTTGTTCGCCAAGGCGAGCGATTCAACCAAGTGAGACAGCGCGTGGCAGATGGATCACGGCAGAGATCGAGACGGTAATGTGACTGAACGCATCGAATCTGGATTTCAAGGCGCACCAAGCGGCTCGTTCGGGAAAAGGGGCTTGTCGATGTACAGCGTCGCAGTTGTCTCTTTGATTAAAGTCGCGAAGGCGTCTTATCGCAGTGCCGCGAGTTCCAGTTCGTCCAGCGACGTGTGTTCCGTGCGCCAGTGAGCTCAAGATCGTTTAACTCAACCAACATACATCGGCGGCGGCGGTGCTCTTAAAAGTGAATAAGTTATTGTGCTATTTATCTGCGTTTATGATTTTATCAAGTATTTCACGACGTTTCTCATCGCTGTCAGCGTTTTCTTCGAGGTGATCAAACACCATCTTCAGTGCTTTCACCAGGGGTCCGCCCTTTTCATTGTCCAGCATGGCAAACAGGTCGCGTGCTGGATTGCCGGGGTAGATTCCCCCCACGCCGTCAAACCACTGTCGTGCGACCAGGGCCGCCTCAACCAAGCTCTCGCGATCCGCAATGGCACTTTCGAGCCTGCGGGCCTGCTCCACCAAGAGATCCACGCCAACTTGCCGCAGGACGGCAGGCATGGCACGCGTGAGCGCAGTCTTGACCTGGTCGTCGACAAACTTGCAGGCGGCAGCTTCCATGGCTATATTTTCTCGGCACATTAGTACCGCCTGCTCGAGGTGCGCAGAGAGCATCTTGTAGACATTGACTATGTCGCGTGTCGTTCTGGCCACTTTGGCTTGCTCGTATGCCAGGTCGGCACATGTCTCTCTGGCACCGATCGCTGGCCACCCGATAGCCTGCCCGGCTTTGGCGTACTCCTCGGCAAACAAATCCTCTGCCTTACTCCAGGCCGAAAGATCGATGGTCTTGTATCGTGCGGCCAGCAGATTTATGTTGTGTATGGCGCAAACGGATTCGTGGCCAACCTGTGAGGTGATGCCGGCGATTGATTTTTTCACGATCTCTGCCATTTTTGTGTGTGTGTGTGTGTTGTAGTGTGGCGTGGCCTTTGTCTGCACTTATGTGGATTCGCATGAAGTCATATGGTCGCCCATTCTTGGAATTCCATGAAACGAGGGCTGCTGCCCTCGCGAATGCCTCGCCAAGAATCTCTTTTTCTGAGACGCTGCATGGAGGTGATCCAGCTCGAGCGTGTGCACAACGATGCGCGTTCTTCGTGTCCGGCCACATGACGTCATGCGGCAGATTTAAATACCTTTACTTCTCACGCTCCATTTTCCAACACCAACAACAACAACCACCATGAGCCATCAACCAGCCAAGAAGGGGAAGATTACCAAACACACCATGTTCCTCATTTTGGAGGCAGGTGATCCACTGATTGAGGTCTACGTCGTGCCTGAAGACAAGCTGAGCGAAGTGGATGACATCATGATCGAGCGTGCATGTCGTGGTGACACGGATGGGCCATCTCGCGAGGATCTGCTCAAGGAGATCGATTCACGCGATGGGAACTGATCTTGCAGCTTCTCTATCGCCATCGAGCTGTTGAACGCGCTGGTCTCGTCGTCCGCTTCGTCCTCTTCTGAATCGTGAATTGGATGAACTCACCATACTGGACAAGTTTGGTGATCTCTTCCTCACGGCACATAACTACTTTCGCGATGACCAGTACTTTCGCGCCAAGTTCAAGCGCTACTGCATGGACATCTCCAACCCTTCCCCCGGCATGGTGCCTGAAGGCCAGAAGACGACCTTTGGTCCGCTGGATCAGCTCCCCGTGGTGATGAAAAAGTCTTTTGCGCTTGAAAAAGTCATTGGGAACATCCTTGTGATTAACCTCCCCCCTCTATGAATCATTTTATCCCACAGGCAGCCGTTGGCACGCGCCCATTGAGCACTCATAGGGCCCCCACTAGCCGCCCGAGCACAAGGTGGTCTCGTCCATGGACAGCCATTGGCGCGCGCCCATGAGCATGTCCAGGCGGTCTCCCTTGGCTGTATGGGAGCAGGCACAGGTCCACTTGTCCACGGGCAGCCTTTGGTGCGTGCCCATTGCAGCACGTTGAGGTGGCTTCCATGGGCCGATTCACACATGTTTGCTTGTCCAAAGGGCAGACGTTGGCATGTGCCCATTGCAGCACAGACTGGCCAGCCCTTGTGCATAGTAATGAGTGAGAAAGTCGGCAGTCATGGCGCGTGGCAGTTGCTGGTCGTCCATGTGAAGGTGAAGTTGGAGCGTGTGCTTCCATGTGCGGCCCACAGCACGGCAGGCCGGGAGGCTCTCTGGCTCGACAAACTGGAAGATGAAGCTCATGAGCTCCATCAAGTCGCCACGCCCACTTCTAGCACAGCGATGTGGGCAACACTGCCCGACGGCAGGTGAGACGTTTTCCGTTTCTTCGTGGGACTGGCGCGCCTCCTCTTCCTCCATCTTTCGAGAGAAACTAGAGTCCCAATAATTTGGCAATTTTATTTTCAAAATAGTTGATCAATTCTAAAGCCTGTCCAGGTGCTGTTTGGTCTCGGCAAGGACGAGGCTGTGCTGCTCAAACTCGTATCGTGAAGCCAGAAGTGCCTCGATAAAAGTCGGAGAGGGGTCGTTTGATTGAATGCCGCGGAGTATGCGTCGACCCGCCCCTGAGCTATCTTGTAGGCCTCCTGGTACATCATGGTGTCTTGGAGAACACCCCTGATCTTGACCGCCACAAAGGCCGAGGTGGCCGCCTCAACGGCCGAGACTGTGTTCATGGTCAGGGCAGTCAGGGCTTCGACCAACTCCCTGTGGTTTAGCGCTTGCTTGTTGGTGACCTTGGTGATCACGCCCCTGTTGCTCCACAAATCAAAGCTGATGCTCCTGGGGTGGAGCGTCAGCTTAAGGTCAGAATGAGGATGAATGAAGCAAGAAGGGTCATACAGTAGGCACACTGCAGCCTGCCTCTTGGCACTTCGCTTCATTGCTTCGCCTTGCAGCTGATACTCTTCAATGGCCTTGATGACCAATTCCATGTCATCAAGCAGGCACAGGCAATAGGTCATCTGCCTGGAGACGTGACCCATGATCGCCCAGAAGACGTCCATCCGCTGTTCCAGCTGGTTGCGTACTCTTTCCAAGGTGAGCAGGAGGTGGAGAAGCTGCGTGTTCATGTGGATGACATAGCCCAGATCCTCTGAGAACCACACACGTGCGTGTCTCTTCACAACCTCTCCAAACTGCTTGATCATGTTTGTGCAGCTGTTTGCTGCAGCTGACGATGAGGAATGTCCAATGGACAGAATGCCGCTCACGCTGATCTGTAGGCAGTTCCAATCAGACAACAAATTCAAAGCGAATCATTCTAAACAGGAGCTGAAAGTGTGCACCATCTTCTCCACTTCTTCTCTGCATTGTCAACACCAAGAAGCTGAAGGCACTTGGAAAACAGAGCGTCCTTTTGCCACAGGGTACTCACTTCGTCGGTCACTTCGTGCAGAATGATCCCGTGCCCTTGATGCTCTCCGGTCATGCCGTGATAGGGACTCACAATTGTGGTGGGCGGAAGCGTCACCTTGACCTGGTCACCAGGTCAAGAGAATGAGAAACGATCAAAGGGTGGAGAATCAAACAATTTCCATACCATCGTCCAATGCACGTTGTGCAAGCACTGGTTCGAAAGGACGTCTATGTCTCCCGTGAGGCCGAATGCATTGCTTAGAGCTTGACGCACATCATCCTCACTGAAAAACGGGCAGTGCGACTCGACATCAGGAAGAATGCTTCTTGGGCCATCTTCACCGGGTACTTGTCCGTGTCGTTGATGTTGTGGTAGTGGCAAAGAATGAAGAACCAAGCTGCAGTCCAGCAAGGACTTCATTTTTTTCTTTTTTTTTCTTTTTTCTTTTTTTTACGGCCCCTTGCTGCTTCATTCATGGTTGAAAGGGAGGGGGGAGGGGTCATCGGCCTCCTGCGCGGTCATAGCCGTCATCAACCTACGTATTCACCGCTTGGTAGTCCACTGCCCGCTGCTTGCCATCATGGCCACAACCCCAGCATCGGGGGTATAACGTGAAGCTCTGCCCAAATGCTTTTTCATTTTAAATAAAAAAAACGACGTTTCTATTTATTGATTGAAATAAAATAGTTTCTAAACACATTGTTTTACCGCACGCACACGCGTGGTGGGGAGGGGGGAAGCATGCATGTCATCATTAAGGCAACTGCTTAACCAAGTCAGTCAGCACACCAAAGTTGGGCGTGCCCAGGCCGGTAACTGCGCCCCACAGAGAAAAATGATTCAGATAACATCAAATAAATTAATTAATTAATAAAATAATAAATACATGAATTAACAAAACGTACCAGGATCCCAGCCCTTGTAGGCATTGAAGCCGGGGCAGCAACCTGGCATCATCACATGAACACACACACACACACACGTAGAAGACATGTCAGCCAGTCAAGCCATGCATGCTCATGAAGAAGAGGGCCAGAGGTGAAGGCGCATTACCGTCGGCGTTGTTGCCCGAGGTGACGTCGTAGTAGGCCGATGGGTTGGCCGACGCCTTGTAGAGGAACGGGTTGATGTAGCCTAGGGGAGACTTGCCGGCTTGCAGCCTGAGGCCGTTCCACAGCGAGACCATGCCTGCCACGATCGGGGCCGAGCACGACGTGCCCGCCACCGGCTGCACGGACCCGCCCACATAGACCTGCACGTTCTCACCTGCATGGTTGGTGTTGTTGTTGTTGTGTTGTTGCCAACAGAGTTTGACGATGAGACTTGGGCTCCAAGCCACAACACATTAAAGAACTCTCCTGCGCACGACGCACCGGCGGCGGCGATGTCGGGCAGGCCGCGACCGCTGCTGTTGTAGTAGGACGAGGCGGGGAGGTTGGGGCAGTTGTTCAGGTAATAGGCCACCTGCGACGCTTGCCTGCAACAAAAATCACAAGCGTGAGTTAGGGGTTGGCAGCAGCAACTGCGCCGCGTCGATCATGGGACAACGCACCAGGACGGGATGCCAAAGTCGTTGGAGAAGCCGCCCGTACTGAAGGTGCTGCCGATCTCGCTGAACTTGCCCTGCGAGTCCTGGTGGACCTGCGTGGCGCCGACGAGGGTGATCCACGGAGAGGACGGGTACGGGAACTCGAACGCCGTGCACCAGTCGTTGCAGCCCACTCCATCGTCGCCCGAGGCCACCAGCACGGTGAGGCCGCGCGCGCCCAGCTTCATCCACTCGTTCGAGACCCTGTCCAAGCAGCAGCAGTAGAGGCAGCAGCAGAAGTCCGCTTGGTGAGTAAGCAAGATCCTGAAGTGCGGCATAAAGAGCTCGGCCATTGATATCATCAGGGCCACGCACCGAAGGACCTCGCCCATGGGGTAGTCGCCTCCATACTCGCCGTAGGAGACCGAATGGACCAGAGGGGGCTTGGGGTCGTTGGCCAGGTCGTTGACCCAGTTGTAGAAGACCTTGATCTCGTCCCCGTCCGCGTCGCTGTGTAGCGGCCAGGCAAATAAATGAACGAAGTAGAAAATTGACAGATTGTTGTGGAAGAGAGGGGGGGGCGTACTCGTAGTTATAAGAGTAAGAGGGGGCGAAGGCGCCAATAGCCATGATGTACTGGATGTCGAGCGAAGCCTCGGTGTCGGGGTCGGTCGGGTCGTTAGGCAGGTTGCCCAGCGCCTTCTTCACGCGCTGGCCAGCCAGCTGCGGGACATACTCCTGGAAGAAGGTCTGCAGATCCACGTTGGCATACGAATCTGCGCGCATCAACAGCAGTTCGACGTAAGCTGCGCAGTACAGACGTGGTGATAGATATATAGACGCAAGTAAGTACCCTCAGTCTCAAAGACGGCCTGGGTGTTGTTAACGCCCATGTTGGCCACTGGCGTCGTGATGTTGTACATCTTGCGGAGCAGCGCAGGCGTCACATTGGGTTGATCGAGTGGAGCTCCGATGCCATGGGCACGGTACTGAGCCTTCTTGCCGCTGCTGGGCTTAGGGAAGCCTGATTCGTTACGCACACATTTGCTTAGAGAGGAGAGAGAGAGAGAGAGTTTGTCGAGGTCAACGCGGGGGGGGGGGCAAAATTACCAACGATAGGGCTCACGAAGTCGACAATGTGGTCGAGATTGTGCGGAATCTCGTAGATCTGCTGCTCGCACCTGTGGATGACGATAGCATCCTTGGACGAAGCCGAGAAAGCGGCCTTGCGGGGAGTGTAGGGGCGCACGCGGCACTTAACCAGCGCCTCCAGTGCGGCGGGCGAGGCAGTGATGCGCAACCACGAACCTGACCCCAACACCTCGTGCTCTTCGACGCCCGCACGCTGGAGCCAGTCAAGCACGAGTGCCACGTCTTCCTGGCGGGGAGCGACGAGTGCGTTGACTTCCTCCCACGAGAGATGGCGCCCGAACGTTTCAGGGCGGTCAGGGTCAGAGACCGCCTCGATAGCAGCCTGAACCCTGCGCAAGCCCTCTTGATTTTCCTTGAGAGCCACAAAGGCTTTGATCAAGTGGGCTCCCGAGGCAGTATAATCCCTGTCGTTGCGCTTGGCGTTCGTCCACTCGCGCTGCTCGTCTGCGGTGAGAAGGCGCCAGTGCGCGAGGCCGCTGGAGGGGCGGTCGACAAAACCTCGCGGCCGTCCTCCTGTGGCGGTAGCGCCCACCACGACAGCGAGGGCTACCAGCAATGCGACAAACAATACGTGCGCTCTGCCCATCTGCGTCGGTGTGTGTGTGTGTGTGTCGCGTTAAGTCTAAGGCGAGAACAAGCAGTGAAGGGTTCCTTTTTTTTGTGGACAGGTACTAATTAATTAAGTGATAAGAGGGCGAGAGGCGATGGTGCCCACGAGCTTGTCGGCGTTATCCTGAGCCATGTAAGCAGGCCAAGTACACCCTGGCTGTAGCCGACAGCACCATAGCCAAAGTGGTGCTGTTTGTGCTCTCGCCATTTGGTGTCTTAAGCCAGCCGGCCCAGAGCTTCCTCAACAAGCACTGGCTGCCCAGGGAGCCGATCGGGGTAGGAGGATAGGCCTTCCGTGCCAGGGGAGGAAATCTGCGGCAGACCTGAACAAAAGATCGGCCGACCGACAGAGTGAAGAGTCCCCGTCCTGTGTTCCGCGGCTGGCCGTCCCTACCAGCTGGCCTCCGCCCCCGGCGCCTGTCCTTCGCGCGTGCGCAACTCTCATTCACCAGCCTGCTGCCAGAAATCTGGCGCCGAGGCCACAGTTTTACTGCTGTCGCTGCCCTTTGTGGCACGTCGGTGCGAGTAGTGCGAGGGTCTAGGAGGGTAATAAACTAAGATGGATAAATCTGTGGCTCACGATTGGTGGAACGGCTGCGGAGTTGGTTCGGGTTTCAGTGGACGACCTCCGATGGGTAAAGTCTCAAGGATAAACGAACAGGTCTGGAGGCCTGCTTTAGGGAAACCAGGACAAGTTCAACCGTAACTGCCGGTTGAGCAGGCGATGGTAGCGTTAGTGACCACCCTCCGGTTGGCTTTATCTGTTGTTGAGCGCTTACAACATTTTACACACAACCCGACTGTCCTGCATACAGCCACAATGCTGCCCACCAGGCCTCTTGCGGCTCTTCTTGTGACACTATGCCTGCTCTTCCTGGTGCCCAGTCCAGAGCCAGTGGATGGTAAGAAAAAAAGGCCAGCCTCAATTCATGGTCTGTCACTAAGACGTCCCCCCTTCCCTCACACACAAATACGGCTCAGCGGCCATTACGACCAAACTCTACGGAGATGGCTCCGCCTTGCCAAAGACCATTCTTCAGGCGTGGGCTGACCGCTACTCTTATTACCGAGATTTTGTAAGGTGGTACACTCAATTCAAAGAGAGGGGAGGGGAGACGTCATGTCTCTGGTTTTAACTCACGTCTCATCGTTACCCTTTCCCTACTGATGCTCCTCCAAAAGCATAACGTACACTGGCACGAACATCTCCAACGCTCTGCCAAACTACCTCCGGCGTGCATTGGTGCGGTTTTTATTTTTTCCCCTCTCTTTTCTCGTGCCAGGTGATCCTGAAATTTCCATTTTTCTGTGTCCGTGAAGGATTTCGTGGCCATCGATAGAGCTTTGCCTGCCGAAGAAGCCAAACTCTATGGTGCAGTGCAATTTCCACTGTACGGTCAGGCGTTGGTGCTCTGCTACAACTTAGACGGGTTCAGCGCTGGTACCAGCCGCAACCTGGTACGTGTCCCCCCCCCGCTTGTGGTCAAAACTCTCCTCTCATCATGCGTGGTGGTACGCTTTTGGGGGGGGGGGATTATCCCGCAGCGCCTGAATGGCGAAGTACTAGGCCTCATCTGGGCAGGCAACATCTCCATGTGGAACGACACACGCATTCAGGCATTGAACCCGAACGTGACCATGCCGGCGGCCAACATCTCGCTGGGCTACAATGACAACACGGCTCTGTCGCTGTCGGAGACGCTCAAAGTGGCTCTCGCTGCCATGAGCGATACCTTCCGCATGGCGCTCGCGGCCGCTAACAACACCTTTGGTGGCCTTCCGGCAGCGATCGAGGGACGCGCTGTTGAAGCTGGCCTCACCTCGAGCCGTAGCACTTGGCTCAAAGTACTTTGAGTGGCCTGTGTTTTTGTGTAGTGTTTTTGTTTCTTCAGTTATTTATGAATTTCATTTAGTTTATTGAATTTCATAATGATGGATTAATCTATCAAGATATTTTTATTCTTATTTTAACAATTTTAAGTAGCGACTACTAACTCGTAGGACACTTGCCTCTGTCATGCTGGGGTGGGATGGGTGTGTTGTCGTCACCAGGCCACAGCGAACAGCATGACTTTCTTCACGCTGCAGGATAGTGTCGCTGCAAACTTGCCCTATGTTGTCATGTACAACAAAGCAGGCAAGCTCGTGTCGCCAGCGGTCGACACGGTGCAGTCAGCCATGGCCGATTTCGCAAGAGACTTCAGCGGAGTCAGCCTTACCCCGTCCATTGCCAACGCGCCGGGCAACGGCTCCTGGCCGATGGCCTACATCACTTACATTCTGCTCAACCGCAGCATCACCACCGTGGACTGCACCAACATCGAGGAGCTCCTTCGCTTCGTTGCTTGGATTCAGACCAACGATGCGTATGCCCATACCCACTCATCGGCCCCAATAATAATAATAATCAAAAGTCAAAGTCAAAACTAAACTTCACTCTAAACGTGACCCGACAGAGCGTCAACTTTGGCCTCATCCAATGGCTACGTGCCGCTCGACGTGAGCTTGCGTAAGAACGTCCTCGATCTCTTTTCGTCAATACAGTGCAACGGCGAGCAGGCGCTCAATCAGTCGTACATCATCGGCGCCGGCCCGGCGCTGCCCATCTTCACCACGTGGGCCGCTAGCCAGTCGACCAACCAGGCAACAGTCAAGTACTACGAGGCCACGTCAATGCAGGCTAAGATCCAACTGGCTACGGAAGACGAGCACTTTGGCATCACGAGCAACAGCATCGAGGCTGCGTTTGTGGACGCCATCCCCGACACTGCGCTCTTACCAGCCGTTGTCTACGGCGTCACCCCAGGTAACACAAAATACCCATGCCAAACTTTCGTGACCTTTCTCTTATCTCTCTCTTTTTCTTCCTTCTATTTTATTCTATTAAGATTCTATTTTCTCGTTTTTTTGTTTGTTTGTTTGTTTGTTTGTTTGTTTTTT
>NAVB01002433.1:0-11398 GCA_002179805.1 Acanthamoeba lenticulata | reverse complement strand
GGGAGACAAAAGCGGGAAGAACACTCACGTTCTGCCGACCACTGAGGCAGTAGAGCAGCTCCGAGTGCACGTTCTTGGTTTTCATACTTCCGTTGGCCTCCTCGTGCAGTGCGCGCTGGGCGGCCGCCAGCACCTGGAACTCGTCCACCACCTGTGCCGCCCTCATGGTCAGCTGCGCATCACGAGTAAAACAAGACGCGTGGCAACGCACCAGGGTGGGTGAGATGAAGGCGATTTCGAGACCCTGCGTTCGCACTTCGTCCAATACATCCTTTGTATTGGTTACTTGGGTGAAGTAGTAGAGATGCAGCGAGCGCCCAACAAACAACTCGAATCCGTGCTTCATCTTGCTGGTGGAGAGAAATCAAAAAGAAACTAAATTCTCGAGAGGAAAATTGTGTTTTTGGTTTGGCGCCAAAACAGGAGTGGAAAACACAACAGCTGCACAACCAACTCGATTCTGCATTCGCAACGCAAGTGGTGCAGGATGCAAAAAAAGCCGGCCGAGTATGTCCCAGGCCTGGGGCACCTCGATGAAGACGAACTGCTGGCAATGCTCGACCACGATCAACACAATTTCGACGAAGAGGGGGCAGACGATGAAGGAGGCCTCGAGCACCGCACCTTCCTTGATGAATTTGATGAAGTCGACCGTCACTCTTCCAACCGTCCCGAACCGTCCACTTCCACAAGCGATCCTTTGGCCGCCCGGTTAGGCCTTTCGATTGGGGACAAAGCCGGCATGCAGTCCGTAGACAAAGCCAAGGCCAACCAAATCATCTACGAAATGTCAAAAGTGCTTCATCTTCTCCAGCACGTCGTTTTTGTTGGCGTTGGTAGGCAAGCTGCTTACGTTCGGCAACCGCCGTACGCAGGGCTCCAAGTTCTTCCTGAACGAGCAACGCAAGTCCGAGCGCGTAGAGCGGGAGGTACAGCAAATGTTGCAGAAGCTCAAGGCCCTGGAGCACCAGGACGACACTCTGCTCCTCAAGTCAATCGACGCCAAGCTCGCCACCTTGGAGCACTCACGCGACCTCTCGCAGGTCTTCTTCCACATCGATATGTACGAGTCTGTCAATCGTCGTTCTTTTTCTTCTTCTTCTTTTTGATGATGCACCACCAGCAAGGCTGCCGGCTGATCAGCACGTCCTCTGGTCCACGGCAGGGACGCCTTCTACGCCAGCGTGGAGATCCGCGACAACCCACAACTGCGCGGTAGTCTCCCCAGCCGAGCCCACGCATCATCTCTGCTTGCTCTTATTAATAAGAGAGCGTGGCAACAGGCCTCCCGATCGCCGTGGGCGGCAATTCGATGCTGACGACGGCCTCGTACGAGGCCCGCAAGTTTGGGGTGCGGTCGGCCATGCCGGGCTTTATCGCCAAGCAGCTCTGCCCGGAGCTCATCATCGTCCCGACCCACTTTGACAAGTATAGGGAAGCGAGCCGGATGACGCGAGAGGTCTTCGCCATGTTCGACCCGCACTTTCGCGCCTACTCGCTGGACGAGGCGTCGCTCCACCTGAGCCCCTACCTGGCGGCTCACCCCGACGACACGCCCGAGGGCGTGGCCCGCCAGATCAGGGACCTCGTCACCCTCCGCACGCAGCTCACCTGTAGCATCGGTCCGCGCGATCTTGCTCATCTCCATCTTCACCTTCATCATCATCATCATCGTTACCGTGCAGAAGCCCTCTGCGCTCACCAGCTCTTGGTACGTTGACAACTGCAGGGATCGCGCCCAACCGGAAGCTGGCCAAGATCTGCTGCGACGTGAACAAGCCCAATGGCCAGTACCGCCTGCCCGCCGACCGGGACACCATCGTGGCCTTTCTCCAGGACCTGCCCGTGCGCAAGATCTCTGGCATCGGCAAGGTGACCGAGCAGCTGCTGAAGGGCCTGGGCGTCCTCACGTGCCGCGACATCCGCGACAAGCGCGCCACTATCTTCCGACTCTTCAAGCCGGCCTCGGCCGAGTTCTTCCTGCGCGCCTCGCTCGGGATCTGGCCGGCGACCGCGGGCGGTGGCGGCGGTGGCGGCGACGATGACGATGGCGGGGGCGGGGGCACGCGCAAGAGCGTGTCCAAGATGCGGACCTTCCGGCCGACGGACTCGCGCGATTTTTTGATGTCCAAGGCGCGCGAGGTGGCCGACTCCCTGGCCCGGGCGATGGCCAAGAAGGGCTTGGCCGGACGCAACCTGGCCGTGTACCTCAAAACCGACGAGTTTCGCATGTTCACACGCTCGACCATGCTCGCCCGTCACGTAAACACCGCCGACGACATCCTGGCCGAGGCCACGCGCCTGCTCGAGCGCGAGCTGCCCCTCACGCTCCGCCTCTTGGGCATCCGCATCTCCCAGTTTCGCGAGGACCACCGGACCCACCAGCATCGGCCCATCTCTGCCTTCTTCCAAAAGACGACCGCTACATCATCTGCTACATCTTCTTCTTCTTCTTCTTCTTCGTCATCATTTCCTTCTATCCCATCAACATTCACCACTTCTTCATCGTCATCGAGCTCTGCTTCTCCAGCTACCGCGCCGGTGTCTCCAACGTCGCCGCCGAGAGTGGCGGCGACGCTGACGTTGTCGACCGCTACGACCACTACCGCCACGACCACAACTACTAACACCACTGCGGCTGTGCCGATGCCAATGTCGCCGCCGACAACAGCACCACCGAGGGCGTCGGCGTCGCCGCGATCGTCGTCGTCGTTGCGATCGCCAGTCAAAGCCGGCCAAGGGCGAGCTCTCGCCGGTGCGAACGCGTCATCGCCTGGTAGCAAGCGACCGACGCGTAGCCCCACCACGACCACCGGAGGCTCCGGCTCGGCGACGCCTCGCGCCCTCTTCTTTTTCGCAGCGACCGTACCGTCCGCCGCGGGCACCACCCCGAGGAAGCGGCGCAACAGCATGGCTGCCGCCGCGACGAAAGAGGTGTTACACCCGAGCCACCACCGTGTGGGGAAGAGGAAAGAGGAAGAAGAGGAAGAGGAGGAGCACGAGGCAGCGCGCGAGAAGCGCAGTAAAAAGGCGTCAGAGGACGTCACCGAAGATGCGGCACGCGAGGTCATTGTCATCGAGAGCTCGCCGCCACTGCCGCTGCCCCCTCTACCGCCCGGGCTTGTACCATTGGCGGCTCCAACATCACCGCCTGCAGCCGAACGCAAGAAAAAGGACAACAATAACAAAAAGAAGAAGCGGCGCCAGTCGGACAGCAGCGCCCAGCGGAAGCTCACGGCCTTCTTTGGTGCTCCTCGTGCGGGCCCCGCCGCCGACACGTCTGTGGCTGCAGCTCCCCCAGCGCCACAGCCAGCAGCTCCCTCTACGGCAGCATCACCCGTCGTCATAAAGCTGTGACTCTCGAGAGGGCTTTTGTTTGTTTGTTTGTGTGCTGGGGTGAGGATGGAGGAGAGGGACAGACGTCCATCAGAAAGTGCCGCCCACGCCGTTGAGGCCCCGGCACTGGAGCGCAAACTCGGACACCACGCGCTCGAACCGGTCCCGCTTCTTGATGCTGCGCACCACCAATCGTGGGAAACAAACACGCGCGCGCCCACAGACGTGCATTTTCAGCGACCATCAACGCCACCATCGTTGTAGATTCCGTCAGAGCCCCGGCCTGAGTGTGAGAGGAAGAGGAGGAGGCGAGGCGCACGTGAGGGCATCCGTGATGAACTTCTTCTTGGTGTCGGGCGAGACGTGACTCGATGGAAACGTGGGCGCGGCGAAGAGCGCCGTAAGCCACGCGCGCACCCACGTCGGCTGCACGTTGACCAGCGCAAACAGGAGGCGCGACACCGGCGCAAACTCGGCCCGCGACATCCCGCCCGCCAGGCCCTGGCAGCCCCCCGCGTGTGTGTGTGCGCGCGCGTGAGACAAGACAAGTCAAGAATTCCATTTTTTGTTTCAAGCGCAGCACGTGTACGGCGAAGAGCGTGTGGAGGAGGGTCTGGCCGTGCTTCTGGAGGAGGGCGTCCCGCATGGCCACCGTGCGCTCGTTCCGGTCCTCGCTCACCACCCCCACCAGCGCCACGTTGATGGCCTTCCCCCCCCCGCAATCACCCAAATCACCCAACATGACATGAGCACGCTCGTCAGCAGGACCTCCGATCGAAGGTGCACACGCGGAGGATGGGCCAGACGAGGAGCACAGACCTGGAGGACGCGGCGCTCCTTGAAGACGAGGAACGACCCGATGGCGGACTGGACCACGGTGTCGAGCACCTCCGGCGGGACGAGCAGGAGGTCCGCCCGGCAAAACTGGCAGAACAGGTCCTTGTAGTAGGCCTCCAGCAGGTCCGGGTCGACGTTCTGCGCGCCTGTCCGCCCGTGTGTGTGTGTGTATGTGTATGTGTGAGTTCGCGCGTGCTTATGTGTTGCTTTCATGCAAGAAAGTCTGCGCACCCTCGCGCTGTATGCAGCGGAAGAAGGCCGCAGAGATCATCGCGATCGCCCCGCCCTGCAGCTCCCGTGCCTGCGGCGAGTCTGTTGGCGGCCCACGTCAGCGTGACGTGGCATGACGCCAACGGCGAGAAACCAAAAGGAAGGGGGGTGGGGAAGGGGCGCACCGAGGAAGAGGTGGGAGGTGGCGGCGAGCAGGGAGACCAGCTGCGGGTCGTGGTGCCGCTCGAAGCAGGTCGTGAGCAGACCCAACAGCGTCGGGAGGAGCGGCGCAAAGTGGGCCCGCATCGAGTGCAGCGCGTGCTTCAGGATCTGGCTCACCCCCTGCTCATGCACACACGCCCCCGTGTGTATGAGGCCCTGCCCTCTGCGCTCTCCCACCGCCGATGACACACGACCAGACAGACAGACGGGTGGGCGTACGCGGATGATGCCCGGGTCGCCGGAGCAGTGCTTGAAGCAGTGGTCCACGATGGGCCACACGGCCTTGAGCACCGCCATCAGCGGGTGGTCCTCCGCGTTGCCTGCGCGCGTGGTGGTGCCGCAAGCGTCGTGAGCCGAGAGAGGAGATCGGAGACACCGCATCACCCGTGGATCTGCGACGAGGCAGCGTACCACTCGCGTCAAGCGAGTCGAGCGAGCGGCAGACGCCCGCGATCGTGTTCAACTCGGCGATCAGCGCCTGCCGCGTGTACGGCGTCTGAGGCTGCTCTCCCGCCCACACACACACACACACACATACACACGCACATAGACCAATATTGAAGGAGGCAACAACGCACGTGTGAGTGTGTGTGTGTGTGTGTGTCATCATAAGATAAGGGTCAGATATGGTATGCGGGGGAGAGGGAACGGTGGGCGCAGACCTGGGTGGCGAGGATGGTCGTGAGAGTTTGGATGACGGGCGGGAGGAGGCGCTGGAGGGCCGCCAGCGCCTGCGCGTGCGGCACTGTCGCGATGATGTACGTCAGCGCCTCGATCATCGCGCCCCGCTCTCTCGCCTGCACACACACACACACACACGCGTCACACAGATGAGTCGAGACTTGGGAAGAAAAGGGAGGCCAAGAAGAGAAAGGGGCGGGGGCGAACGCTGAAGCTGGCGGAGAGCTTGTCGTAGGAGACCAGCATGGGCTCCAGCACAGGCCGCAGCTCCTGCGCGCACTGCTTGTTGACCTTCTTGAGCGCCGTGATTGCTGCTCGCCCATCCCCCCCCCACCATGCGCATGAGTAAAATGAATGAAAAACATGAGATTTATTTAAAGGGCAAGCATCGAGGAGAACGATGGTGAAGGGAGGTACCGGGGAAGCGGAGGAGCGGCGACGCGGCAGCGCTGAGGAGGTACCGGATGGCCGGCTCGAGGCAGGCCGGGTGCCTCTCGAACCACTCGTCCAGCTCGCCTGCAAGCCCAGCCAGCATCAGCCGATCGAATCTTCATACAAAACATAGTTGTTGTTTTTTTTCGGCGCAAGGCGCAAGGGGGAAACGAACCGACGAGACGGACGGCCGTAGCGGCCACGAGGGACGTGGTGGGCAGGATGAACAGCAGCTGCCCCACGATCTATAGAGACATGCGTGGGCACCGTGTGCATGACCCTGTGAGTAACAGAAAGAGAGAGAGAGAGAGAGGAAGAGGGGGCGGTCTCCTGAGACCTGCGGCAGGAACGTGTCTTCGGAGGCGTCGATGCCCTCGGCCAGGCTCACCATCCCGAACAGCAGCGTCTGCCCCGTCGCCCCCCGTGTTAGATGGGCCTTCACGAACATCCCCACACGTGCCGCGAATCGCGGTGCTGAGAGAGAGAGAGAGAGAGAGAACCTCGATCGAACGGTGCGCGGCGCGGGTCTCGGACTCGCTGAGGCCGGGCGTCTGCAGGACGGCCAGCTGCTTCTGCATGAGCCCCACGATCAGCGCCAGCGTTTCTGCAGACATGCATGCATATGGAGGCGCGCACACACGTGAGTTCATGAGATGAGATTCCTCGGATTCCACCACCAGTACGACAAGCGGGATGGGGTGATGGGGGGCGGCAGCAGCACCAGCTTCGAGCACGAGCTGGACATGGAGCAGCGTGTCGGCCAATTCCTTCCGGAAGTCAAAGAACTCGTCGCGCAAGTCTGGTCATCGCCACGCGGCACGGTACGTAAGAAGAGCGCGTTAGATCTGGTGCGTGAGCCCGGGGCAAGGGGGGCGTGGGGAAGCCAACCCCGAGGCTGGTCCTCAAAGTCGTCGGGGAAGCGCGCGGCCTGGAGCAACAGCGGCAGCAGATGCCGGAACGCCTGATGATCGCAATTGGTATATCATCAACATCAATTTCATGAATCCCTTTCGAAAACTTTTTAGAATAGTATTAATAATTGATGGAAAAAAATGACGGAGGCAGTACGGGCGCGTATGCGGCCTTCTTGGGCTGGCCGGCGGGAGACGAGACCAGGTACTCCTCCAGGTAGAACCAGAAGTTGAGGGTCACGCCCGTCACCTGTACGCGTGTTCATAAATGAGGAAGGTGGTCATGAAGATGATGAATGTACATGATAGTGATGATGGGGTGGTAAGAGGAGGATGTGGCGAACCGCGCGGCTCTCGTGGGCGGAGCAGGCCAGGGCAAACTCGACCAGAGGCCGCCCGATCTCGTCGTGCTCGAACAGCTGCAGCGTGAAGCTCTCGCCTAGCCGCATCAAGACCTGGCAGATGCCCTTGGCCATTTCCTCGTCCTCCTCTACGTATGGCACCCGCGCGCGTCAGTTGCATGAGGCCTGCAGCGCGGCGGGAGGGGGAGAACGGACCCTCGACGGCCTTCTGGTAGCTGCCGCGGAGGCCCAGCACCTTCTGGGCGATGGCGCCCAGAGCCACGGGGTACTTCTCCAGGCCCTGGATGGCGCTCACCTCGCCCAGCACTTCGACGGCTGCATCGAACGGGATGAGAAAAGACATGATCATCGAGTGTGGTACGGGGGGGGGGGATAGGCTCGTTACCGAGAAGAAAGAGCTCTTCCTTTTTCAAGGCGTCGAAGATGCCCCCGAGGATGGGGCTGTCCAGGAAGTCTCTGCTCCCCCCAATCAACCAACAAACGGCGATCAGCTATGTCAACTATGCGAGCCATGCATTCCGGAAGACCCGCCAGTAAAGCGATGACGAGAAGAGGGGCGGGCAGTATACTTGATGGGGATGACGAGTGTCTCGCTGTTGAGCCAACTGAGGAGGCACTTCAGGGCGGGCTCTTGCCTACGCACGTTGTCGTCACTCGGCTCGAGCGCCAGCAGCGACTGCAGAAGCGCCAGCACACTGGCCCATCGTGTTGTTGTAAGTCAGTGCGTGTTTTACATCAAAAGTAAATAAACATTTCAAAATAAAAATTATAAAAATAAAAGGCATTCAAGTAAAGAGCTGTCAAGGACACAGGGAAAAGGGCATATCTCACAAATAAAGAAATAAAGTAGAGGCCCTCATTTCATTTCGTACTTGGGGATGTGGGCGTTGAGGATCTTGGTCATGGTCGCCTTCTGGTCACGCAGGAGATGCGGCCGCCCCAGCTCCTCGGCCGAGATGGTCAGGACCTGGAGGGCCACCAGAAGCATTTCGTCACCTACATACATACAAGGCGTCAGGACATGACCCCATGTGAGGGGGCGCGAGAGACGGCCGCACCCTGGTTGGCCATGGCCAGCACGTCAGCGACGTAGGTGGCCCAGCCGCCACCCGGCAGGAGGTGGAATGCCATGGCCACCACGCACACGCACAGGCGCGTGAGCAGCGGTCGCACGCCCCTGTGCCCCACACGTGCTCCGTCAGCCGATCAGATTCGGAATGATGATGATGGCGATGATAACGCCAAGGGGGGGGGGGACAAAGAGAGGAAACGTGCTGGAGCTGCGCTCGTCGTTTGATGTGATCCAACACGGTCTCAAGCAGCTTGGTCTGCGATTCGGCGGGCACTTCGTTCCAGTTGGCCTGAATCTTGGCCTGCAGCATGGAGGCCGCAAACATCTGCACCTCGAGTTGCAGCTGTGTGGGAGGTGCCGCACATGCACGGCGCTACATCAGCTTTATGCAGCAGGAAGGGGCAAGTTTCCCATTGAAACTGGCCCGTACGTGCGGCTGCAGTAGGGCAATGCTCACTTCCCACGCTTTAGGCGACTTGTGGAGGCCCATGAGCCAGTTGTGTGCATTCGTGCGTACAGGCTCCGGTTGTGAGTAGAACGCTGTGAGGGCCTGCACAGTGCGCCCACTAGAATCAGCTGCGCCCGCAATCGAGGGCGCCTGGTTCAAAAGACCCACGGTGTGTCAGGTACCTGCTCCACATGGGCGAGCTGAACGTTGGTGTACGCGTCTGAACTCTCGCCTGGTGGTTGTTGTGGATGGAGCTCCATCTCGCCTGGGCGGGAAAAGACGACGGGAAAGAACGAATAAAGAAAATCACATTTCTCAGCCGGTTCTTTACTGGCAACTCCGACAACGGAACACGATCAACATCAAGCTTGACATCCCTTGGCCCAAGATGGTACAAACCCATTCTTTCGTGCCTTTGACGGAGGAGGCACTCTGTAGCTCTTACGCAGAGGAAGATTCCTAAATGATTTCAAATCGCGTTTCAATTTGTAGTCACGGAAGAACAACCTTTCAAGACGGCGTGCGCAGCATGCTGCGAACCTGAAGAAGGAGGCGGAGGAGGAAAAGAAGCGTCAAGAGAGGCGAGAACGCCGCAAAGCAAATGCCAAGCGCAAGCATGAGGTCCGCCCTCTTTGGCCAAAGTCAAGAGGAGGGCAGTACAGCTACGTGATGCTTAACGACACTGTGCGTGGGGACTCGCCACACACCTGGGCTCGTGCAGGAGGCCTCTAGTTCCACCCACGAGCAGATGCAGCTCGAGCACAGCGAGGCTCCTGTCGCCAAGAGGCGAAGGTTCGCCAAGAGGAGCAACAAGGGCAAGGATAAGGAAGTAGAGGAGCAGGTTCGTGCAAGGCAATTGGCTAATCACCTGTCCTCTTGCACAATACGCGTGTCACGCAACCACGCGGGCTCTGTCCTGTGCTGACGCTCGCGTCTTTCTCTGTTTCTACGTCGTTGTGCATTCCACGAACAGGAGATGGAGGTGGCGCCAACTGAGGAGCAGACCGGTGGTATGGCTGTGGCGGCACCCAGCGAGCTGGCCCGGAGAAAGGTCCGGCGCGCCAAGCGCAGGTCCGACGGCGATAAGGCGGCCAGCTCCTCCTCGTCGTCTGCCATGGCGGTCGCTTCTTGAATGTTCGTCGGGGAGTCGACAAATAAAGGTTCTAAGAAGAGACAGGAAGAGGAGACTATCTGTGTGCACGGCAAGGCGTCAAGGCCCAAACCCCTGCGATGGACTTGACAAAGCTGGTTACTCCTCTTGGTGTTTGCGCTGTTGGCTTGGGAAGCTACTACGTCGTCCGGCCGCTGCACAACCCATGGGTGCGTGGCGTGCTCGCTGCGGCCACCAGCGCTGGTACAGCTCTGCCCCCTCCAATAAGCGGGAGCTGAGCAGAGCTTGTGGGGCTCTTGTTGTACTCACGTCGGGGAGGAACGCACCCTGCTGGCTAGCTTTCACCACCTACGTGTGCAAGGACCTCGCTCCCGGCTCCGTGGGCACGATGATGACGATTTCCCTGAGCTGGATCGCCTCCATCCGTCTCACCCATGTCATGCTGCTCCCAGATGAAGAAGTACAACAAACCCCTTTCCTCTGTCTTGCTGGGAAGCTGCACCTGCTCCCGTCACACACGCACGCCTTGTTGACGACCTCGTGCTAACGACACTCGTCCTCGCTGGCAGCGCAACAAGCTCACCCTGCGCGAGTTCGTGAGCAAGTTCTTGTGGTTCTTCTTCCCCGCGTCGGAGAACCCGCTGCCCCGCCAGGGCGGGCCGTGGCTCGGGTTCGTGGGTACGTGCCGGAGCTCATCTACCAGCAGCTGCAACGACAACAACACGTGTTAACGAGGCCGCGTCATGGCCGGCTCCTCGCTGCAGCCTACCACGCGGTCCTCGGCGTGGGCAAGATGGTGGCGCACGACTGGGCCCACCGCTGGTTGCAGTACGGCCTGGAGCAGGTGAGCTTCCTTCACCCCCCCCCAAACACGTGCCCGGGAGATTTTCACAATTCGGAAATCCTCCGCCAAGCATGTCTTCGGAGATTTTCGGTGTAAAACAATTCGCATTGACTTCGTGTGACCGCCCCAAGGTGGGCGGGGGAGAGGTAGTGCGCCAGAGCTACGCCCTCACGCTGCAGTATGCCGTTCTCTTCGGCATGTGCGTGCTGCTGGGCACGGGGATCAACGACCTCCAGATCGCCCTCACCTCGCTGTTTACTCGTGACCGGTGAGCCTTCTCCTTCCTTCTCCTCTCATCGGAGAGGGGGTTCATCATGCATCATCGTCTTCAACACTTTCCTCATCGCCTTTTGGCAGGTATCGAGTGCAGGCCTTTAACGAGTGGCCCATCGCGGCTGGTGCGCAATTGTGGATGCGCCGTTGCGTAGCAAAGTGGTCAAGAGAAGATGCTGACATGATTCGGGGGGGGGGGGCTACAGCTTCGCTTCGTGAGTTCTGGGGCGCGCGCTACAATCGGCTCGTGGGCACGCTCTTGCACGAGTCCGTGTTCACGCCCTTGCGGAAACAGGTCCGCCCCTTCCTTCGGTGCTGCTCGCAGAGGGGAAGAAGCTCGCCTCCAGTCTCTCACATGCATGGGGGACCTTGTGGGGCGCCGCGTGCAGGCGGGCTTCTCTTCCACGGCGGCGTCGCTTGCTGCATTTGCCGTGAGCGGAGCGCTGCACGCGCATGTGGCCTGGGTGCGTTGCGCCCTTGGGAAGCCATCCCACGATGATGATGATGATGACAATGCTGAAATAATAACGTTGTTCATGTTGATGGTGGTGGCAGGCGTGCTTCCGGGAGAGCCCTCTCCTGGCCTTCCTGTTCTTTGCCATCCACGGCCTGGCCTGCACTCTGGGTACGCAACCACGGCTGGAGCGCTCGGATGGGGG
>NAVB01002431.1:0-10745 GCA_002179805.1 Acanthamoeba lenticulata | reverse complement strand
CTTGCTCTTCAGTATCTCTTTGATGAGTCGCTCGAGCTCAGACACGACGCCCTGCTTGGCGTAGTGGTTCAGCAAGATGGCGTAGGTGAACTTGTCCGGTTGTGCGTGGCATGACTTCATGATGTCCACCAGGTCGGCCATGTCTGCGCACGAGGCATTTCAAACACGGCACGGCACGATCAACGCTCGGTTCATGAAAGATTCCAGTGACGTGGGTTGATTCGTCACGTACTCTCCGTGAGGCCTCGCTTGGAATAGGCGTCGATGACGATGTTGAACAGCTGGGCGGTCATCGGGAGGCCCTCGGCGTCGACGCGGATGAGGAACTGGACGCCCTCATGGAGCAGGTCCAATCGCACCAGCTCGCGGATCAACGCGCTGTACGAGTACAAGTCTCCGACTGTTGGGTTCGTTTTGTGGCACAACGGAGCGGCCGCACCGAGCAGAAACACGTGTCAGAGCCGCCGCCGCATCGTTCCGATCAGAGAAGCACTCGAGCGCACCTTGGACGCGTGGGAGCAAGTTGACGATCCGCTGCTTCTCCTCGGGTCGCCGAAATCTCTCGTGCTGCTCGTGGAGGAGGTGGCGCACGGTGGTCGCGTGGAAGGGCCCGCTGCTGGCTTCGAGCTCTTCGAGTGTCTTGAGCGGCGGCGGGCCGCCTGGGTTGCCCATTCGGTGGCCCTTTGGGAGGGACCCTGTGCTTGCGCAAGCGCCGTCGTTAGGAGTTCCTCGCCGGAGTGTAGAGAGGACCAAAGTGGCAGCACACGCACACATTGATTTTGATGCGAACCGGCGCAGAGGCAGAATACCGCCAACACCAGGCTTCACATTGGACAACACTCCGTTGATGCTGAACAAGCTGCACGCACTGGAGTTGTTCAAAATAATCAGCCGTCCATTTAATCGTTGTTGGGAAGATGCAATGAGTTCATGTACAGACGAGAGCGTGAAGCTGCCCCGCTGGGGAGGAAGAAGGAGTGGGCAACCGAGCGTCCCAAGCACAAGGGGCTCACCGTCGCGGTGCGCCTCATCCTCCTTTGTTCCGTAAAGCGGCTCGGTCGAGGCCAAGAAAAAAGGCCCGATAAAGAAAAAATAATCGTAGTCGGAAAATTTTTAGGTGGCACGGGGACGTTCAAAGCCTTCTGGCCCCGCAAGATGAACAAGCTGTCGCGGCCCCATACCGACGATGGGACCAGAAAGGTGAACAGCAGCAGCAGTAGCAGCACCAACAGCAGCAGCAGCACGACGGGGGTGAGTCCCCCGAATTCGGCGTCGCCCGCCTCGTCCACAGGTACGCTCACAGGAGGCAATGCCTCGGTCCCTTCGGTGGGCGCCGTACGGATTGGCGGCGCGGCCGCCCTCAAAGAGCTCGAAGAGACGGCCAAGCTGGGCGACGAGGTGTCCTGGCGAAGCCTGCTCGACCGGCTTCCCCACGTCAACGCCGTCTTTCACATCGATGTGCGCCTTTCCTCTCGTTCCCCCCCCCCCGGCACACCAGCCCTCCGTCGGTGTTCGCTTTTTTATTCGTCTTCGTTTTGGTTGGTGGGAAAATGACGCGTGGGCTTTGTTTCATGGTGCCACGTGCGTCCGGTTCTGGACCTCCCGTTCCCGACATGCACATGGCCTAGGCCGAGGTATGCGTTCCCCCTCCCCCTCCTCGTCTTTCACGGTCTCTTTCCCTTTTTTGCTGACGTACTCGTGCAGGAGGTACGCCGACAATTGTCCCCTTTTTCTTGCTGCCCTAACCAGCCACACGTGCCTTACGGTCTTTCCTGTTCAACACAAACACGACTGTTGTTGCTGCTGCTGTTGGGCTGGCCGTCGTGCAGTGGGTACGATCACACCTCGCAAACTCAAGGCACGTGCTTGATTGACGGAACGCCTGGCGGGACGCATGCAGAGGACTCCTCTGTACGTGGCGGCGGAGGAGGGACGGGCCACTTTTGTGCTCGAGTTGCTCCGACGAGGCGCGGACGTCAACGCGCCCTCCGTACGACTCTTCCCGCGCCTCAGCTCTTGACCTATTGGTCTTTTCTTGTTTTGACCGACGTGCCCCTTCTTCCTCCTTCTCCCATTCACGAAACAGAGGGTACGTGAGAGGCGCCCCACCACTCCATGGTCAAGTCCTCTCATGATCACTCACGCTCATCCGCCTCCTTGCCGCTGGTCTGCTGCTTCTTGTCTTGCTTTGTCGCTTGATTGGTCCTCCTCCTCCTCCCCGCAGCGAGTACGACCATCTCTCCTCCTCCTCCTTCTTCTTCTTCTTTCTCTTCGTCTCTCGTCCATTGTCCACTACTGACACCGTGTGCCCATTGCCTCCAGACGGTAAGTGCATGCACAAGAACGATGATCCCCGTCATTATTGTGTTGTCTCACCGCCCAAGTCATTTGTGTTCCTCCGCGTGTGTCTGGGCCCTCTGTTAACTCTTCCACCAGAAACGGGTACGTCCATTTTGTCGTTGTTGTCTGTGTAGCTGCTGCCCGATGTCGTTGTTAGCATTCCAACGAGCTCACTTTGGCTCTTCGATCGTTGTGCGTCGCACCTCTTGGGGCTCGGGCTGACGTTGATCTTGTTGTGGCCTACGATACGATTAGCTGGTGCGCTTCTCCTCTGGTCGTGTCAGATGATGACGATGTTGTAGTTGTTGATGACGAATCTAAGCTAATGGCACTCTTGTGTTCCCGTGTTGGACTGTTCTTCCTTCGGGCAGGATGTACGTCTCCTGCGGGCTGACCTCATGATACCTCCACACACATGGCGCACTTGCCATATCTAAACGACTTGTGTGTGACGCGAATGATGTGCTGTCTGTCGCGATCCCATTGAACACCAACAACAACAACAACAACCAATCAGAATGTACGCCTGTTCCCCCATCTTCTCCCAAATCGCCGCCCTTTCAGAGTAGAGGTGTTCACATGCATGCGCTTTTTGCCCTCACCAACACCGAACGCCGCTTTTGGTCGTCTGTGCACACACAGACGGTACGTGTCGCAGCCCCAAACCCAAGAGGAGGAGGAACCGCAACTTGTGGCTCACGACTGGGCAACCATCATTCTGTTGGTGGTTTTCTTTCCTTGTTCTTCACTTTTACGCCATACGCGTGCACAGCTGGTACGAAGAACTGCGTCCCATGCTAGACATCGTGTACTTGTTGATTGTTGGCAAGGCGAAACCTCCCAGGACTCACTTGACGTGTTCGTGTTCGTGTTCGTGTTCGTGTTCATGTTCGTGTTGCTCTTTCGCTCGGGCAGGGGGTATGCTATGTCACGTCATCTACTTGTGGTGTCGTGTGTGTGTGTGTGTGTGCAGATCAAAGGCGTGTAGTGCTGTGCACCGTTTGCTGACCTTACCAAACTCGTTCTTGTCCGCGCCCGTGTTGTCATTCGGATGGATGCTGTCGATCGACTGATTGATCGATCCAGGCCGTGCGTGCCTTCCCTCCCAAGTCCTGGACCTGGCGCTCAGCGCTGACGCCTTTCTTTTCCGTTTCTAATCGTCATCATTTCCTTATGCGCAGATTGTACGTGCTCCTCCTCGACTCTTGGGCCTGTGGCGTCGCACTCTTCATTCTCATTCTCACCTTCATCCTTTATTGCGGACATTTCTATGCGTGGCGTGACGATGATGATGCCTTCAGTTGGTACGTTCGTCGGTTAGGATGAAAAAGAGAAGTGCTTCATGGGAGGAGAGATTGACGCGACTTCCCCCCACCCCCTAACCCAGGGAGAAACGGGGCCCGCACAGCCGACAGTAAAGGAGCCCAGAGTACGTCGCCCCCTCCCCTTCCTCCGATCGTTCACCGCGTGGCGATCTAACTTGTGCTTTCCATCACGACACGACTGCAGTATGTACGTACCATCAATCCGTCATAACCTGCGCCATCATTATCAGAGACACGTTATTGTTGGCTCACCTTTGAGTCATCTCTCCCAATCGCCCTACCGCACGTGCCGCGGACAGGAGGTACGCAGCTTGCCCTCTTTTTGAGCTTTCTTGCTTTCCCTGCCTTCGTGAAGGCCTTTCTGTCTCACATCATGGCCTTCTTGTTGTTGTTGTTGGACCTGATTTTGTCACTTGCCACCGCCGCGTAGGAGGTACGGCGAAGAATCCAATCCTCGGGGAGAAGTCCCTGATTGGAGCCCTTGCTGACTCGCTGTTCTCTTTCTCTCAGGAAACGCCGCTCGATGCAGCTGCG
This sequence comes from Acanthamoeba lenticulata, assembly GCA_002179805.1. NCBI lineage: Eukaryota > Discosea > Longamoebia > Acanthamoebidae > Acanthamoeba > Acanthamoeba lenticulata. The sequence goes on along the minus strand of NAVB01002431.1, from coordinate 6,546 downwards.
CAGCGAGGCCACATGGCCGTCGCCCTCATCCTCCTCTTCGAAGGCGCCATCGTGGGGAGGCGGGTGCGCTGCTTTCCTCTTTTTTTACATTTTATTTTATATATTATATTATATTCTTATTAAAATTGTTTCATTTTTCTCTTCTATAAATTGCAAAAAGAAAACTATCACATAAGACTCACACGAGGGGAGTGCAGGCGGCATCGGTGTTGGCGAAGCAGAAGGAGCTGTCGCTGGCGGGGCGCAACCTGACGACGCTGCCCAAGTGGGTCCGCGAGTTTCGCGCGCTGAAGAAGCTCGACCTGTCGGACAACCAGCTGACCGTCCTGCCGACCTTCATCTCCGACTTCAAACACCTCGAGAAGATGGACCTCACCGGCAACCCGCTTCCCAGCATTCCCGTCGAGATCAAGCAGCGGCTCGACCGCAACCTCAAGCCGCTGATGGTCTACCTGCGCAACCTCAAAATGTACGGTAGCGACGATGCTGATGATGATGAAGATGATGGAGCAGCAGGGCTGATGGTCGGTTGGCTGGATGCTGGACAGGTCACACGAGCGCAAGTGGTCGCGGGTGAAGCTGATGCTGGTCGGCCGGGAAAACGTGGGCAAGACGTCGATCCTCAAGTGCCTCCACGCCTTCCTCGAGAATCCCAAGCTCATGCGGAAGAACGGCAAGTCGTCCGACAAGAAAAAGAAGAACAGCACCCTCTCCATCCCGCTTCTGAGGTACACGCCCGCCCGTACGCGTACGTGAGGCTCGGCCTCGGGCCCGCGCGACTCACAGTGGCCATGGGCGGGGGCGAGCAGCACGGACGGGATCTCCATGGGGCGGCTCTCGACCGAGAACTGGAGCCGGCAGGCCAGCAAGAAGACGCCCCGCCGGAAGGATTCCAAGGGGGACCCCATCGAGTTCCAGACCTACGACTTTGGCGGGCAGGTCGTGTTCTACCCGACCCACCAGCTCTTCCTCACCGCCCGCTCGCTCTATCTCGTCGTCTTCAACGTCGTCGACGACGACCGCACCAATCTCCAGTACTGGCTCAAGCAGGTCAAGACCTCGACCAAGGGGCTCGAGGCGCCCATCATCGTCGTCGGCACCCACATCGACCACCCCAACTGCCCCAGCAGCCAGACCCTGCTCCAGATCGGCAAGCAGATCCAGCGGTTCGGAACTTGCCCCTCTTCCTCCCCTTCCCTGCTGGCCCACGGTCATGCTGACATCACCACACCGAACAGACAAGACATGAACGTGCGCAAGGTTTGCTACGTGAGCTGCCGGACGGGCGACGGAATCGAAGAGCTCATGGAGGCCATCGTCGACTTGGCCGAGAAGCATAGCTTCCTCAAGCAGACGGTGCCTGAGAGCTACCACCTGCTGCTGCAGACCATCGACAACCTGCGCAGCGGCAAGTCCCCAGACCCCACCGCAGACGAGGTCCCAGCCGAATCAACGACGGCAGATCCAAGCGCGACGAGCGGGGCTGCATCTCTGCTTCTTAGCAGCGATTCGCTTATCGCCTTCTCGCGGGAGTCGATCGCTCAGGTTCCGCCCTCCCCCCCCTCGCTATCGCTTTCGTTCTTTTACCGATCTGGCGTCGTTTTCGTTCTTTGGTGTCCGCAAAAAATCGTCAGGAGGGACTGAAATGGACGACCTGGGAGCGGATCGAGAAGCTGGGCAAGGGCTGCGGCATTGCCATCGAAGATTTGGGCGAAGTCGTGCACTTTCTGCATGATGTGGGAACGCTGGTGCACTTTGACGATCCGTTCGGCGGCCTGCAGGATCTGGTGGTGATCGATCCGCAGTGGCTGGCCGACGTCATGAAGAGCATCATCTCCTTCAACAACAAATGGATCAAGAACGGCCTGATCGCCCAGCGAGAACTCTTTAACTGGGTCTGGCGCGACTTTCCACGACACCTGCACCCGGCCCTTCTCCGCATGTTTGAGCGATTTCAGGTACCGCGACGGCGGCTCATCGCGGCGCCACACGAGCTCGAGTTTCTCACACGGGGCGGCGCTGTGCAGATCCTGTTTCAGATGCGGGTGGAGCAGATCAAGCCCGACAAGTCCGAGAGCGAGGACGCCGAAGAGCCCAAGGCCGAGGGCCCGCAGGGGAAGCTGTTCATGGTGCCCTCGCTCCTGCCTGACGAGTGTCCGACCGCGGCCCTAGCCAAGGAGTGGCCAGAGGTGCGCGAGAGCGGCGTCACCGAGTTTGGGCGCATCTACGACCTCGGCGACTTTGTGCCAATCGGCCTTTTTGCGCGCCTCATCGTGCGTGTGCTCCACACGCCCGACCTCAAGCTCATCCTCGCCTGGCGCACGGGCATCCTGGTCGAGCTCTGCCGCCAGGAGGCCGATGGCACGCTGGTGGCCGAGCGCGCCCTCATCCGCCAACATTCCAGCCCGACCTACCTGTTCGAGCTGCTCGTCCGCACAAACAGCGCCACCGCGCTCGACCAAGCCGTCACGAACAAGGACAGCAAGGACAATAAGAAGAGCCTTTCGCTGGCCTCGGGCCTGCTGCGCGTCAAGTCCATCAGCCTGTGGAAGCTCGCCGAAGGCAGCGCGTCAGCCGCCACCAGCAGCGGCGGCAGCGACGTGTCCTCGCGAGGCGAGGCCAAGGGCGAGGGCGAAGAGGACAAGGCTGCTTCATCCTCGTCGGCCGCCGCGGACGACATCCTGCTTGTCGACTTGCTGGAGCACTTGGTCTACGTGATGGACGTGCTCTTCCAGGGCTACATCGGGCTCGACGTGCAGAAGCGGGTCCCGTGCCTCGTCCGCAGCGGGAGCGACAAGGTGTGCCGCCACGCGTTCGAGTACACCGAGTGCATCGAGGCCGTCATGGGCGCGCGTCCCGTGCGCTGCTCCGCGCACCGCGGGCGGATCACCATCGGACGCCTGGCACCGGACATCGCCATGGGCTCCGTGCGGCTCATCGGTGAGGACGAGCTGCGCAAGCACAACCGCATCGGCAAGGGCGGCTTCGGCGAGGTCTACAAGGCCACTTGGAACCACTCCACCGTCGCGCTCAAGCTCCTCCTCGTATGTTCTCCCTTTTTTTTAGAGATCTCTTAATTTTTTTAACCAATAATTGGAACTCATTTCTATCATTTGTATTACAGCGAGCCAAGGAAGAGGACCGAGAAGAGGAGGCCAGGAAGTTTGACGAGTTCCGCCGGGAGGCTTTCCTCATGAGGTTTGTTTTCTTTTTTCTTTTTTCTTTTTGTCGAACTATATTTTAATGTTATTGTTTTTAACCACTTGAAACGCCACAGCTGTCTGCAGCACGACCACGTGATCCGGCTCTTTGGCATCTGCCACCGTCCGCTGGGCATGGTGATGGAGTACGCGGCGGGGGGCGACCTCTACCACTTCCTGGACAACCAGCAGAAGGGCGTCGTCCGCCAGGTCTACGCGGCCGCCCACCGCTCTCCCCTGCCCGAGGGCGCGCAGCTGCTGGAGCTCCCCAAGGGTACTACCGCGATAGCCTCCTCCTCCCAGCTTGGTCCAAAGAGCGGCCTTGTGTGCTTCGTCTCGAGCTCGACGTTGATTAACGGCGCACCATCGCAGGCGAGAAGGTGGGCATCAAGCGGAACGCCGCGATGGAGGAGCGCGGGTGGTGCGAGGTCGAGACCCAGCACGGGGAGAAGGGCCTCTTCCCCAAGGAGTGCCTGCACCTTGCCAAGGCGCCGCTGACGGACGAGGAGATTCCGTGGCCGCTGCGCTGGCGCATCGTGCTCGACGTGGCCAAGGGCATGACCTACCTCCACTCCTTCCAGCCGCCCATCGTGCACCGCGACCTCCGCTCGCCCAACGTCTTCGTACGTCGACCTCCCTCCGTTCCAGCCCGGCGCCTTGCTTTCCAGCGTCTCGAGCGCGTGTGGGCTGACGCTGGCGACGCGTGTGTTTGCCGCTGGGCTCGTGAGCAGCTCGTGAGCACGAACGTGGCGTCGCCCATCGTGGCCAAGGTGGGCGACTTTGGCCTGGCTCGACACACGGACCCGACGATCGAGGAGGGACTCCCCACGTGGCAGTGGCTCGCGCCAGAGGTGGTCAACTTGGAGCGCGTCGAGTACGACGAGCGCTCGGACGTCTACAGGTTCGTCGCGTCGTGGCTCCAGCAGTGCCCGTCATGTTGCCTGACCCCGTGGCGGCCATCAGCTTTGGCATTGTCATGTGGGAGATCGCGGCGCGGAAGCTGCCCTTCGTGGACGAGTATTGGCTCAAGTTCCAGCGCAATGGGTACTTCCAAGCGCGGGACTGCATCAACGCGATCATCAACGATGAGTGCCGTCCAACCCCGCCCGGCCCCGAAAGCTGTCCTCCTGAGTTTGCCAGCCTCATGCAGGTGCGCACTGCTCATCCATCCATCTTCCGCCACAACAAACACCAAAAAGGCCAGCCGAGCAAGTCGTCCTGACGTACATGACGAAAACAGGAGTGTTGGCGGAACAACCCGGAGGACCGGCCGACGTTTCGTCAGATCGTGGAGCGTCTGCGACAGTACGCCCCAGAAGGCAACAAGGCACGACAAGAAGAGGCGGAGCCCCAGGGCCAAGAATGATGGAGAGATCGGCTGCTGTTTCTTTTTGCACACCCCGCGTGCGCGTTGTGGTAGTGCCAAGGTCGCGTCTGCTTTAGAGTAAAGTCGGTTGCGCCACAGCTCTTGGCCCACACACGAGGCTGGCTTAAGCCAGTACGGCTAATTGGCCCTTTTTACGGGGTCGTTACAAAGCCAACCAAAAAAGAACCAACCCGCAGCGAATGAAAAAACGAAACGAAGAAGAAAAGAGCGAAGCCGCGGTCCAGCTGGCTGGAGTTGTCACCGCGGTGAAGCGCCGCACCCACACCCAACACGCACTCTTTCCACGATGGCTGCGGCTGCAGCTGCAGTGCTCGCTTTGTCCACCAGCTCCCCTTCCATCTCTACCGAGGTCGAGGAACTGCGCTTGGTCGACGTCATTCACTCAGGCAATTTGAAAGACGTCCAAGAGATTCTTGATGCCAACCCGCTCCTCAACATCAACTCCCTTCTTACTGTGGTAAGAAACTCTTCTTCTTCTCAAACTGGGGCCCGAATCGCATAATCGCTACAAGACGAATTTAACGAATTTTTTGTTATGAATGTGTACGCAGGGCCCAGAGGTTCACTTCCCTTTGCCTTATTTCGTGTAGAACCTTTTCACCGTCACTAATCTCACGTTCTCTTGCGTCCCCTTTCCTCGCCCTGATCCATCCCGTTCGGCCTGAACCCGTGCGCGAGAGCAGAAGGTGCGCCCCAGGCTTTTTCCTGCCGCGTCCCGTCATTTTGTTCTTTTTAGGGGCTGACCAGAGCTCTGCTGCTGGGTCACGCCCACTGGTCCCATCTGGTGGTCGAGTGTAGTGCACGCCGTTGTACCTGGTGTGCGCCGACAACGGTGAACATGCCGAAGATACGGTCCTCGAGCTGTTGGAAATGGGGGCCGACATCAACAAACCGTCCGTACGTTCTTCTGCCACATCATGTAGTACAGTAAATTTCTGCACCTCTCTGCCGCGCTCACACTACTTCGCCTCCTCCCCTCTTGTTTTGTTCACATCTGCTTTGGCCTCGACTGCCTGTAGTTGGTGGTACGTCTTCTACTCGTCCTCGATCCTTTGTAGTGGCTGTTGTTCTGCTGACTGACTTTTACTCAATTCGTGCTCGTGTAGGAGGTACGCGTCTTTCAGACCCAACAGTGATGCACTACGCCTATGCTGCTTTGCTCGACGAAACTAACGCGAGGGGACTGGTGGATTGGGACATGAACTTGTACACCAAATAGATGGTGCGGCTTCCTCCTTCCCCAACCCTGCCAGCTGTTTAAACATGACATGGCGGACACTCACGCCTGCCTTCTCTCCTCCTTTATGTCTTTTGTGTTGCGTACAACAGAAGGTGCAGCCAATTCTCCCCTCCCTTCTCCATTCGTGTCTGCTCACGAACTGACACACCGTCTACTTGCTTCAACTGGCTGGGCCACTCATGTCTTTCAGGATGAATTCGTACGTGTTTAACCCGCTCTAATTTTATCCTAATTTGGACACATAAAAACAAAATCGATAATAATCATTCTCACCGTACCTCCTTCCCCGGCTAATGCTCATCATTGCACCACTCCAGGATGTACGCTTCTCGCTATGTGTTTTGTTTGGGAGTGTATGTTGTGTGTATACGTGAGTCTTAGGCTGACCATCGTCGTTCATCGATCCGACCTGTGATGGCTCCCCCTACGGCAGGACGTCGTGGTACGTACTTCTTCTTCTTCTTCTTCGCTCTTTTCCGCTCTTTTTTTGGCTTGGCTCACGACCCGCTGCGTGTCAACGTTCCTGTTTGCAGAGTGCGGTACGAGCCCATCACGAGAAAGACCCTCGTTGCCTCTGTGGTCGCGTAGGTTGGTGGGGAGGCTGAACGTTGGGTGCTTGTTGGGGTTGTTTTGTTTTGGGGGATGTCGATGTAGCTGGCTCTGGGTGCGGCCTCGACCGATGTACCGAGCGGCGGTAAGAAGGCACGTGACAGGCCCAC